>JAJHHK010000329.1:0-49545 GCA_022457145.1 Colletotrichum magnum | reverse complement strand
ACTATTATAATAATAATAGAAATAATTATACTTTACTTAAAAATTAAAATATATTTTAATAAAAATACTTATATATAGTTTAAATAAACGTTTTATTAAAAATAACTTAATAAAAATATTTTAATTTCTCTAAACCTTAACCCGAAATAACTTAAGTAATAAAAAACTAAAAGTAGAACTATTAATAGTAAAAACTAAAGTCTAAGTTAATAGAATTAAAAAAGTCTATATAAAACTTTAATAAAATTTAGAATTTATTAAATAACGTATATATAAATATACTAATACTTTAAAAATAAAGGAACTATTTTTTAAAAAAAGAAATAGTATATACTTTATTTAATATAATATTWAAATAAAATAACTAAGTAATAAATAAAACTTTAAAAAACTTAAACCCTTTAAAATTATTAAAAAAATCTTAAAAGTTAACTTTAAACTTATACTACTAAATACTATAAAATATTACTTAGTCTTTTATATATTACTACTTAAACTAGTACTATAAAGATTATATACTATAAATTATATTAAAGTTAATTTAAAACAAAACTATAAAATTAAATAAATTATTAACTATAATAATTAATAAAGTAATACTAAAATTAAGTACTTAATTAAATAAAAAGACTTTAAATATAAAAATAATATATAAAAACCCGCTTTAAACCTTACTAATATATAGAATAAACTAAGAAAATATTAAATTTAGTAGTAAACAAATAATATACTTAAGTTATAAAAATACTAGTAAGTAAATTATACATAATATAACTATAACTTAAACTCTAATTAGTTAAAAAACTTAAAATAAATAAAATATTTTTATATTTAAAAATACTTGGTTTAGAATAAATCTAAAACTACCTATAGTTTTAATAGTACTCTTTTTTAATAAAAAACTAAAAGTACTTAAATCCTAGTCTATTAAAATTATATTAAAATCTACTATACTAAAGGTACTAACTAATTAAGTCTTATAGATAGTTTTAAAAGAACTTATAAGCTCTTTAGTTACTATATTTATTAAATTCTAACTCTTTTAAAATACTATTTACTTCTACTACTATATATACTCTAAATAAGCTAAAACTTTATTTATATTATTTTAAGCTTTTTTTAAAGCCTCTATTTACTTTTTAAACAACTCTTTAAATTCCTTTTTTTTATTATTAAAATAACGCAACTTTATTATAAAGTACTTAACTAAAAAATTATTAAAAAACTCAATACTAAAAAAAAAGAAAAACACTAAACCTATAAGTATAAATTATATTCTTAAATACGTTATAAGATTTTTATATACTACTAATAGTAATGTATTTACTATAAATTAAAAAACCTAGTAATATTTTATAATAAAACCCTTTAGTATAATAATAAAAATAAAGTATAACTTTAAAACCTTTTTTAGTAATTTCTAAAAAACAATAATAAGAGTATAAAGAAAAAGACGCTTTTTACTTTTATATATAACTTAATATAATATTAGTATTAAATAATTAAAATATAAGTTTATAAATCCCCTAACCTAAAGACTATAACTTATTTATATTAAGTTTTAAAGATAAGACCCTTAAATAAAGACCTAATATTATAACTTATTAATTATAAATAATAGTAAACCGCGCTTATAGGGGATTAGTAGTTAAAAGAATAATAAAAGATATAACTAATATAGAATATAGAATAACTCTTTAAAAAAGAAAAAACGATAATATAAGTTATATATAAATAAAATAAAATACTAAGTAGTTATAACTAAAACTAAGTACTTAGTAGTAATTACTAAGTACTTACTTAACTAGTATTATACTTACGACTATAGTATAAATAAAAAAATAAAACTTATATATAAATAAAACTTAAGTACTTTAAATCCTTCTTTTTATAGTTCTTTAGTTATTAACTTTATATTAATTTTTAAATACTTTTAGCCCTTTAGTAGTAACTACTATAACCCTTTTATTAAATACCTAAATTAATTACTTAAGTACTTTAAACTCTAGGATCCCTCTAGTAACCTATAGTACTACTTATAGTATTAAACCTTAGCTTTTATTAATATAAACCTTACTATTAAAAGGCTAGCTATAATATTTATTAAATATTATAGTTACTAAAGTAGTTTATTATTAATAATATTTAAATATTTAAATAGTTTTTTATATACTACTTTATTTTTTTATATAATATATATACTTTTAATTAAAATATATTCTTACTAAATATATTTAAAAAGAATTATTTACTTTACTATAAATAATATTATTAATATATTAAAAATAAAAAAAAAGCTATAGAAAACTATATTTTTTAATAAAAATATATATTAGTAGTTAATAAATAGTTACTACTCTTTATACATTTTTTCTATAGCTTACTAAAGCCCTTACTAAAGCTATTACTTAAGTCTATCATAGCTAGAGTCTTTACTAGAGCCCTTACTAAAGCTCTCGCTAAAGCCCACAGCCTCTAGGCTCTCTTCCACTCCAGGTAGTTACGCTAGGGATTTCCTCCTTAACGTGCCCACAGCGTCTACAGTCTTGTGTTTTATCCTAATGGCGGGAATGATTGTTCTGCACCTGTCCAGTGAAAGGAGTCCCAAGTATCTGGATCTTGAAACGCTTCAGGGATACCCGCGTCAAACAGATCAAAGAATACAGTGTCGAACTGCAAATAAGACACACCTTCTCTTTCCCAGTTGCCAGCGGGCTGAATGTGAGGGCCGGAATCGTCGAGTAGTTGTTGTCCTTGCTCTTCCCGTGTGCAATAGGCCAAAGAATCGCAGGACTGGGATGCATCTAGCCCATCAGCGTCAACTTCCGTTGCCTGGCCAGTGTTTCGTGTGGCCGAGCGACATGAAGACACAACACATGCACCTTCGTCGCGGCGGTCGCAGCCGCAGTTTCTCGGACGGTCTGTTGGCGCGTTTACCGGCTCTTTAACGATGAATTCACGCAGCCTCCTTGACAGTTTTGCCACCCCTCTGGTAGTGGTCCATTGGTGAGATAGAGTATCCAGGGCGTCACAACAAATACCTAGATCCTTGTGGGTAGATTTGGCATCACGTCTGCCATCTCGCAGTGCCCGATAGATCACTGTCGTCGCCATCGAAACTGCATACGGCACGAGCGGGAGAGAAGGCAGTCCTTCCGGCCCCTTACGTGAGATGATTCCAAGCACTTCGTCGGCGGATGCGAGGCGCCGGCTGTAGAGCAAGGTGCCGGGACCGCTGTATCGACAGGAAAGCATCGCAGCAACATGATACCAGATCTCGAGGTACGCTGGAGGTCCATTCAGATGAGCTTGTTCGTATTCTGATACACAGCGGTGGCCGGACTTACCAGAGTGTGCACTGTGGAATGTTTCGTAGCCAGTGTTCGCTGTGAGCTCCGAAAGGGAAGGGAAATCTAAGCAGTCGTCGACGGTGGCCGTGGAACTGGCTTTGTAGACCCTGGTTGCCTTGGTCATCAAGTCCCCCAACAAAAGGGAAACAGTCATGAGCTGGGAACGATAAATTTCCTTGTCCGACCTTGGGCGCTCGATGGAAATATCGGTATCGTCAATCATAAAGGGAGAGGCGCCCATGATGGGCTTGTTCAGGCGATCAAAGTTGCGAAGCGACCACCAAAGATACTGACTCCGCTCTTGGTCCGGATTTCCTGGAAGATTGAGATGAAGGGATATAGACCAGGCTTCGCAGATGGCCTGTGATAAGTGGCTCGAAGATCGATCTAAGCCGCCCAGTCCGTCATTGTGTAGATGCATCAGGGCGAGAATCTGAATCCTGATGACTCGATCTGGCTCAAGGTTGGCTTTCATGGCGGCATCAAGGCCGGCTAGGAGTTTAGCGGCAAACTGAAGAGGTTCCATAACGGGACCGCCGTCCCTAAGTCGTAGAAAGGGTGCAGCCTGTTTCTCCTTGCAAACGGCTAGACACATGGCCTTGACCAAGTATGTAGACGAACGACCGTTGCTGTGATCCCGGACGATGTCAGGGCCTTTCATAATGGGAATGAGATCGTCCAGGAAAGTGACATAGATAGGCAAAAGGGCGTCGGTCGTCGACTTGGGCAAGGCCAGCAGAGCGCCAACATCTTTGAGATAGCGTCGATAATGATCAGATAGCTCGGGAGACGCAGCTCTTTGCCTTTGCCTCCTGTGCCAGAATAGTTGGCGTTGGACTCTGTCAACAGCTGCCTGGTCGTTTCCTGGCTCGTGGGAGGTCACCTCGGCAGGGGTAGGGATGGTGTGCCTCGGGTATGGTACCAACTGCTCGGGAGCAGACCCAGGCTGCGGATCTCCCGAGAGATCTTCCAAGACGGACTCGGGATTATAGGGGCTCACTCGGCCCGGACTAGGACTAAGTTCACGAGCGCCGGCAGATGAACGGAGCGGGGCCGACCCCTTTCCAGCAAGCGCGCCGGTCCCAACCGCGGTGCCCTCGGGCTTCTCCAGGTGGTAGCAACGTTTCTTGCGCGACCGGCAAGTGCTGCACGGTAAATTGCCGAGACCAGCATCAGCAAAAGGCAGATGAATTCAGTGGAAATCGGCGACTTATCTTGGGCAGTACGTTTCCTAGCTGTGGTCGTCGACGCCTGCCAGACAATCTCCATTGTGCTGAACTAGGTGGAGCTCAAAACCAGATACGGAGGTGGTGAACTGGTGCGGATAAGAGAGCTTAGTCACGCAAGGTCTGGCCGCTAGGTTATGGTGTCGTTGAAGGAAGTCGAGAGGTGAGATGGTGCGGGAATGCTCCGAATTGGGATGCAGGTCGGGCAGTCGTCAAGAATGAGGGCGGATGTCGAAAGCCGCGCGGAATGATTTTTCACAGCCGCCCCGAAAGGGGCAGCTAACCGCGGTCTTGTCCTCAGTGTAGGTACCCCACGGCGTACCTAGGTACCTACCCCGCGTGAACGGCAAGACGGGCTGTGGGGTTGCGCCGCCTAGGCCGCCCGAGATCGGCAACAATTGCCGTGGGGTGGTGGTTCGTGAATATCACCACAACCCTGCAGTCGGGGCCTTGGAGTTGAAAGAACAGCGAGTGTCATTAATAGTGAAGGAGCATTGCACGTAACTTCATTTAAGCTAATTTGAGGTAAGCTCCTTCCCAACCCGCTCATCAGCTCTCCTTAGGTAATCTATCTAGATCGCCCCGGGTTGTCAATCCGATACACCACTTTTGCGGTATTAAAGTAACCCTCGTACTCAATGGCATCCCCGGAACCATCTGCTTCGTAGTGGTAGTGCCCTCCAGCGTTTTCCCCAACCGCAGAGAAGGCATGCGTGTGCTCCATCCGCAAGCCAAGATTGTTGGGGTCCGCTGAATGTAGGACGGATAAGCAGACAACTGGCGAATCGAAATCGTGCCAAGTAAGCCAGTCGTCAACCTGCTTGCGATCTTTGAAAGGAAGATCCCTTTCGGACGGGAAGTCGGGCATAACGTGATAAACAGCCCGGCCTGACTTGACCACAAACACTCCACCCAAACTGACGGCCCTGTCATCACCGTACGCGGCATGCAGCCCCTTCCGAATGCACTCGGTGAAGCTTTTCTCGTTGCCCTTTCTCCCGCGTGCGGTGATCTTTATGACGGGTCCGGGTTCACCAAGTGAGCCGTAAAGATTGGCCATCAGCCCACAGTCCAAGGAAGGGCTCCTCAGGACATTGACTGTGCCAGACTCGGGCACGATTCTGATGACTCTGGATTGGTTGTTGACTTTTTCGAGTCCGTCAGTCCAGCCGATATTGGGGGCAAGTTCGCTGTTCTGCCCAAGGACGTTGAACGGCCCCGCACCGGCACCGATCAAGCCGCCCCTCTCGGTGCTCATGTCCATCGCCCTTGCAAGCTCGTCCATGTGCCAAATGCTGTCAAGCCTCGGACGCGGAAACAGGTTGGGCTGGCCGCCAATGTCTGCCACCTTTTCGTCTCCCGACAGACCTTCGGTCGCCAGGTTGAAAGGCGGCTTCTGCAAATCGGGACAGGGGACTACTGTCACTGATGAGTGGTGGAAGTTGGCATCAACTGCGCATCTCAGCCGTTCTGCCAGCTCTTTTAGGGTCGGCGGCGAAAGCGGATATTTCTCGATGTGCATTGTGGCGGTATGATGCGGTAAACCGTGCGTCGAGGGACTCTGGCGAAGGGGAGGAGGAAATCGTGTGACTGTGACTGTCGTGAATTGTCGTTGCCACTTCATATTGGCTTACCTCCCAAGATTGCAGGCTGATCCATTTGCGGGGTGCCGGTGCAATGACGCGCCTGCCCCGCCCAAAGAACATCCGATTTGGGAACCCCGTCAACCTGCGCCGGAGATCCGCGTTTTGTGGAGGACCCGGAATGAGGTATTGACCATCATCCTCTGACTTGACTCCCGAATCAACGTGCAACGTGCCGTTCTCATGACAGGGGGCTTTCAGACAGGCCAGCTTCGAAACATGCAGAGCGGCAGCAAAGTATTAGGTTGTAACTAATGAAATGGTGCCGACCCCAATTTGGTACTGGTCCGCTCGAACCCTCCTCGGCGGACGAAGGTAGATGGTAATACATGCATCGAAAATTTCTTGGGGTGTGTCCAGAATAGGGTCGGGATGTTTCGTCCTGTTTTACGTCGTCCTTGAATCCAAATGCCATTGTCTACAGGCCAATAAACGTGAATATGGCTCCTCGTTACCTAGATAGATAGGTATAAGAACGCCCAAGACCAACCGCCTTTGCATGCACGCAGAAACATCTTCAGGCGCCCCCGAACCACCACGCACAAATCTCTTCACTAAACCCTCTTCATCATGTCTGTCTCCCAAGTCAAACGATACGCCATTGTCGGCATGGGCGTCCGCTCCGCCTTCTACTACCAGAGCATCCTCAAGGATTTCGCCGACGTTGCCACCCTTGTTGGTATCTGCGACACGAACCAGACTCGGCTCAACGCAGCAAACGATCGCATTGTTGAGCTCGGAGGGCAGCGCTTGCCAACGTACAAGTCAGAAGATTTCGACAAGATGGTTGCCGACCAGAAGCCCGATGTCATCATCGTCACCACCATCGATCTGTTCCACCACGTCTACTGCATCAGGGCCATGGAGCTTGGCTGTGACGCCATCACGGAAAAGCCCATGACAATTGACGAGGAAAAGCTTCAGCTCATGATAGACGCCGAGAAACGAACCGGAAAGCAGATCCGCGTACTCTTCAACTACCGCTACTCCCCTCACCACACCAAGGTTCGCGAGCTAATTCAGTCTGGTGTTATTGGGGAGATTGCAACTGTCCATATGGACTGGATTCTCGATTGTGCTCATGGTTCCGACTTTATGCGACGCTGGCATCGGAATAAGGAGACGAGCGGGGGCATCCAGATGCACAAATCAATCCATCACTTCGACCTCGTTCACTTCTGGCTGAACACCGAGCCCGTGCTTGTTTACTGCATCGGTGACCTCCGATTCTACGGCAAGGAAAACGCCGAAAGACGCGGTGTTACCAACCTCGGTGAACGGTATCTCAACAACAAGGACGCCAAGAACGACCCATTCGCGATTCACATTGACGAAAATGCCCAGTTGAGGAAGCTGTACCTGGAAGCCGAACACGAGGACGGCTACATTCGAGACCGCAATTGTTTCGCAGAAGGCATCACCATCGAAGACAACCTCTCTATGATCATCAAGTATAAGAACCGCGCAGTTATGACCTACAACACTTATGCTTACGCCCCCTGGGAAGGCTATCGCTGTGTTTTCAATGGGAGCAAGGGCCGCATCGAAGTGAATGTCGTGGAGAGTGGATACTCTGCTGGCGGCGAACCAGTCACGGAGAAGGGCCTCGGGGATCTGGAAAAGAACTACATCCAAGGGGGTGTTGAGCAGACCAAGATCGTTGTGTACCCTTTGTTCAAGGAGCCGTACGTTGTCGACGTGGAAAAGCAGGGCGGGGGACACGGGGGAGGCGACCCTGTACTACTGCAGGATGTCTTGGTCGGGGACAAGCAAGATGAGTTCCAGCGGGCTGCCTACATCAGGGACGGTGGGAACGCTGTTCTCGTCGGGGTTGGTGCTAACCAGTCCATGAAGTCTGGGCTGCCCGTGATGGTCCAGGACCTTGTGCGCTGGTAAGTACAGGCAGACAAAGTGTGGCCATAACAATAGTGTTATGCCTATGGCCGTGGGATTCGCTATGAATACCTCACAAATTTTGTTACGTTGATTAGGTATTACCTATGTAGCAGGGAGTATTGAAGTCGGGAAGTCCGAACAGATCAGCCGACTTGGCCTCTTTGCAATCAACGCTCTCTGGCTCTCCAAGCTACAAAAACACGACATCCTTGTACTGGAATTCACTCGGTTCCTTGTAATATTCTTAAACGGCGGATGTGACCGGTGCAGGATCAATGGTAATGTCGGGCACCACAGCGGTCGATGTAGTCGTTGCCTCGGCCACTGCTGAAGAGACAGTCGCGGTAGCCTCGCCCTCCCGCTCCCCGACCACGAACATGTTGGACACACGAATCTGCCAGTCCTCGATGTTGTTGTAGTCGCCATAGTTGCTGAGGGCGCGAGCAAGAATACGATACTCACCGGGCTCGACTGATCCCCCGGTGGAATACGTGTCCTCGAGGGTGAACAGGAAAATCTCGGTCGAGCGCGGCTGGAGGTACGACGGAAACGGGCCCGCCGTACCGCTCGAAGGGTTGGTCCACTTTGTGCTGCCGACCCAGTTGTTCGCCCCCGGCGTCGGAGGGTACTTCCAGTCGGCACGGGTCCAGTTGGCTCTGACGACGTCGAAGCTGAGCTCGCGCGTCGACCAGAGAACGTTAAAGTGCAGCTTGGGCAGGGTGGGGAACGGGAAAATGGTGCCCTCGCGGAACGTCTTGTCGTTGGCGTCGTAGAAGGCCGGGACGCCGTGCTGGAGCTCCCAACTCTGGGCAGCCTTGAGAGAACCGCGAATGCCGTTGTACGTGGCCTTGACGGCCTCGCCGTTGTCTCCAATGACGTGGATGTATCCACCGTACTGGGCGAGATACTTCTTATCGAGACCCGCCGGCTCAGTAAAGGTGATCTCGACGGTGGCCGAGCCCTTGGCAGGAATGGTCACGGCACTCTGGGAGAGCTTAACGGTGGCGAGCAAGTCGTTGTTGGTGCGCAGGGCCGGGACGCTGTCAATGTAAGCATCTCCCTGGCCACGACTGAGGACCGTGGGGGCGTTAAGATGCGTCAGGTTGTAGGTCACCTCAATGTCATCGGCGTTCTCAATTGTGATGGTGTGTGAGGCGGCGAAATTGGCCGTGTCGTTGAGGTTGATGATGGCGGGTACAATGGAGATGCGGGCCGAAACGACCTTGAGAGCGTCGACGAGACCAGCTCCCTGCTGGCCTACAGTGCCCTCAGCGTCGGTCCAGTTAGCGTGACGGACGACGGCGCCGCTCTGCACGATGCGCCGGTGCGCCACGGCGGCAGGGTTGGCAGCAGACAGTTTGTCACGGCCGCCGACGGACTGGTAAAACAAGGCAGCAACACCGGCAATCTACCAAAGAGATTGTTAATCGGGGAGAGAAGATCCAAGGCCAAAGGGTAAACTCACGTAGGGGGTCGCCATGCTAGTTCCTTCGAGGGCCAACCAGCCGCCACCGTACATCGTGAAAGTAGACATGATGTTCTCGCCGGGTCCGACGATATCGGGCTTCATGCGGGCATCAAGAGTGGTTCCCCAGGAGCTAAAGTAGCTAGAGTAGGCGGCGTTGCGGTCTTCTCCGGAGTTGGTGTTCTTGAAGTCAAAGGTGATCTTGTGACCAGCGGCCTTCTCGTCCTCGATCCACTGGCCGTCAGCGTAGTTGATGGTAGCCACTAGCGTTTTTATGTCTTGTCAGCCGTGAACCTCTTCAAGAGGATTCTCGTGTCATGGACTTACGGCCCTTGGGCTGGTCATCTCTGTAGACAACTCTAGAGGGAGTCTCGAACTCACGGCCCTCGTAGTTCCAGTAGATAGCCCACTTGGCAACACCAATCAGCGAGCCGTCCATGAGCTGCCAGTCATCCTCGCAAACGAGAGCACGTCCTCGGCTTCCAAATGGTCAGCAACGACAAGAACCTTGCTGCGCGTGGTATAAAATCAACTTACGGGAGAACGATAACCTCATCATCGGGAACTGTAAAGTCCCAGGGCAAGGCGTCGCCGCAGATGTCAAAGTCGCGGGAAACATTGGGCAGGTTTGCCTTGACAGTGCCGGTTAGGTCCCAAGGTTTGTTGTCACTCGAAACGTATTGCTGTTTGGATGAGTTCAGGTCAGCGACAAACTAGAACCAAATGGAAAACCTCTCGATAACTCACCATCAACCGGGTCTTGCCACTGCTGGACGTTGCGACAATCTCGTAGCCAATCTGGTTCCTCACAGCAGCACTGCCCACGGATAGAACGCCGCTACCGTGTGCCGTGTTGGAAGTGAAGAAAGGACCCTCAGTACCGGAGTTGCCAATGGCGGCGACAACAAGAACCCCGGCATCAGTGATACGGTTGAGCACCTTTACCACAGGCGACTCGACGAAACCCTGATCGCTGCCAAGGGACGCCGAGATGATGTCCGGGTTTCCCTCAAATGCCATCAGGAAACCCTGGATGATGAAGTCGCCGGTGGTGAAGGGTCTGCAACCGAAGACCTTGTAAGATCTCAGGCGGACGTCGGGGGCAACACCGGGAAGCGCCGGCCACGAGCTGCCGATGATTCCGGAGACGTGGGTGCCGTGGCCGTTGCAGTCCATGGGGTCGCCATTGGGCTCGATGACGAACGGGTTGGCGGGGTCGAAGTTGGGACCGACGAGATCATAGCCGGCCTCGACCCTGAATCCAGGGCCGAAGCCGCGGCCGAGGGCAGGGTGGTTGTAATCGGTGCCACTATCGACGACGGCGACGACAACACCAGTGCCATTGATGCCCTTTTTGTGCACCTCCAGGACGTTGGTGAGTAGGTGGGGATGGAACACACTGAAGTCAGGTTTAGTCATTTGATCAATGTCGTCGTCGGCCTTCACCGAGATGTTACCGGCGGGCGTAGGCAGAGTGTAGATCTCGATAGGCCAGACGCGCTCGATCTCACCGAGGCTCTTAATGGCTGCCACATTGTCGGCCGTGACATTGGCGAAGTCGAATGATGCGCCGTGGAAGAGGTCCGAGGTGAAGTTGAGGGCGGGAGTAACCTCGACACCTACTTGCTTGACCGCATCGTAGAAACCTTCGGTGTCCTAAGAGGGGTGAGCCAAGGCGAAGGACAGGTAGTGAAATTCGTGAGAGGGATCTCAATAAAGGGCAGAAATGGGCAGAGGCGAGGGTGAAGTACCTGAGAGCCATCACGCTTCCTGAACTTGGAGGAACCGGCGGCAGAGAACTCGACGATGTAGCGCGTCGGTGCCAAAAACGAAGAAGCTTGGCCCGCGCCTGACTTGCTAGGAAGAGGCAGGTCTCTAGCGAGAGTCAATCCTGCCGCCGTGAGCGCAACCGCGAGAACCTTGGAAAGCATCTTGCCGAGAGCCTATGGCAGTGAGGATCAACTGACCGATTGTCGGATGGTTGGTTCCGAACAAACCCGGATGAAGGATGCTGGGACGTTGCGATTCTTATGTGTCTTGTGATTTCCTTCGCCGGTGTTCGGAGATCAGCACCCGAGGTTGAAGTCGTATTAAAATCCCACCTGCGCCGTTTGGTCGGATCAGGCCATTTGCCCGTCCCCATAGTCTTCATCGGGGAACTGTCCGGGATGCTGCAGGAACACTTGATCTGATTAGATCAATCAGATAAGATTAAGCTTAGCTGAGCAGCCATTGTAGATGGAGCCCCAGGGGTCTCGTGGAGACAATGGGCTGAAGTTGAGGGTCGGCTTAGCCGGTACATCCGAGCGTGAACTGGGGAGATTTTGATGACGCCTCGGAGATGTTTTTGACGAGACGACCGGGTACCCGAACGCCCACTCTTGACGCAAGGGACAGTCAATCAAGGGTAATGTAAAGAACGGGTAGTCGTCGGTCAAATGACCGCAATTGGTAGTGGTAGCCTGCGATGTTACTTTAACCGGCTGTGTTGCCGACAAAAGTCGATAATTCTTCTTGGCACATCACGCGATTGCTGTCTATTCGCGTTCCACGGACGCCGATACGGTCATAACTCAAAGATGTTTCTACATCTATCCCATTGTCTTGAAGGTTAATCCAGTTCTTGCGGGGCTTCTTATATATCTAGGCCCCGTAGGTAGTAGACTCACATTAAGATGGAACATGGAGACGGTGGCTGTGACTAGCAAGAGCGCGGCTGTGTCGTACGCAGCCAGTCCGATCGACATTGCCGCCATGAAGTGTTCGCAAATATCGTACCCGATGCACCGTCCTGAATAGGTAGCTGACTGATGGGCTGAGAAAATCGGATTCGATGTGAGGGAATTTGTTCGAGTTCACGAGATCAGCCCCCACTTCGCACAGTCTGAAACCGCCTTTCAAGAACTTTTTTGGCCAATGCATCGTTCACCTCGCGCGTTGCCATCCCCTTGAACTCCTGGACGTCTGCGGTCTTAAGAACATCGAGCCACTCCGAGCCACGCTTGCCGTTTCTTGCCCGAATAAGAAGGCCATATCTCAGGGGGCCAGCTGGTATCTCTGGAGAAGCCCATTCCATTCTGTTGGAGGTGCTCGCCGTGGACCTCGCGCTCTTGTAAATATGCCACAGATGACTTGGGGACGTGACGCGCTACCGAGAGATCCTGTTCGGCGAGGCGTTTGGACAGAGACACACTTTCGGGGTTAAAAGCATCCTGGGGTGCTTTAAAAGTCCCTGCCACCTTCGCGGCCAGGCAGATTGCAGCAGGTACGGATATTGATGAAACCGGCTTAACCCTGAGGGCGTTGGAGTAGCGAAATACCGAAACCACGGCGTCGACATCATGCATGCGGTTGCCGTCGGCAATCTCAGGGACGTGGAAGCCTGAAGCGCGCATCTTGGCGTTGCTGTCCTCCATGTCGATCAAATCCAGGGATCCATTCCAAGTGACATAGTTATTGTGGTATATTACAATGAGGTTCTCCAGCTGCAGATTCTTAGCCACCGACAGAACTTCGAGGGCAACACTATCCATCAGACACTCATCCCCGGAGAAGTAGTATATACGCGACTGAACCACGTCAAAGCCAGGCGTGGAGCAATGAGCTGAAAGAATAATGAGCTGAGCGGAAAGAACTGCGAGGCCCACGGCATTGGCAATGCCCTATCCGAGCAGGGCTGTCATCACTTCGACTACGGGAGCTTCAGTCCCAGGCTGGGCGTGGCAAGTAGTCTTGCTGAGGGGGTAGCGAAAGACGGCAGCATGGCCTAGGGAGGAAACCCTCAGTCTTGGTTTTTCTTCATCTCTTCGAGACTCTGGACAGAAGCTCGCCTCGGGATCATAGATAGCCTGTTTACTGAGCACTAACCGTGGCATTCACATTTAACAACGCAACCCAGCCAAACGAGGACGTCAAGCGATACTTCAGCCATTATTTACACGATTTACTGTCCCTCAAATCCCGGACTATTGTCATCACTGGCGGCGTTCGTGGAACGGCTGGCGCTCGCACTCGCAGTGGCTGAGTTAGGTGGAAATTTCGCCGTTCTTGGCGCCGCCGAAGAGCTCCATAAGCATTTCTACCAAAGAGACATGAAGCACGGCACTAAGTTCAATAATTACAGGCAAGTTTGGTTGAATGAAAGACGACGTGCAACTCATTACTCGGGGGGCTGATGCGTCTTCCAGAAGCGATCTTGCAAAGTTCGCTGTGCTTACGGCATTCCTTGATGAGGTTGTCCGGGGCTGCGGCTGGATTGATGGAGGTTGTGTTGGAGTATATCAGACAAGGCCATATGTTTCATTGTTTCCAGCATCGCTGCTTGCGCAGCAAGTCTTTGTCCGGACGAACCCTTGCTGCAGCGAAGCCCCGAGTCCTGGAGAGGCGCATGGACATCAAAGCTCTAGGGGCCCTACTCCGCCACACAACTCGCAGCTGCTCAAATGGCCAGTCAGGAGGCAACTGATTTCAATCCCGAAGACTCGTCATGATTGCTTCCATCACAGTCACATGGCAAGCAAGGGCCAGACCACTAGCGATTACGGTGCTAGCAAAGACGTGGTGGTGTCCTTGGCCAAGGTTCTCGCAGTTGAGCTGGCGGCTAGTGATTTCCGCGTTAACAGCAGCTCGTCCGGGTAAGAGCATCGAGTCTCAGTCCAGTTTGGGTTTTGGTTGAGAAGACGTGTACCGAGTTCTGTTCAGATACATGATGACAGACCCGACCAGCGACCTTTGTGCAACCCAACCATGACTAGAGGAAATTATGAACACTGAGCCGCCCCTGCACCGGATGCGTGATCGTACCGACCTGAAAGTGTGAGCATACCACACTGGTTCGTCTCGGAGTTGGCTATTCTAACGAGGATCTCTAACACTAAATTGCGAACTATCTCCGAAGGTAACTCGTAGGTACCTCGAAGTGATACTCAAAGCGCCCGTCAGAAGTCTAATGAATACGATCACTTGTTGTACTCTCCGGCAAATGCGCGAACGCGGGATAGAACCCGCTGCCTGCTTGATTAGAATGTGGGCTCTCCGATTGGGCACGGCGTTATATTGCATTGTAGGGCCGTTGTTAGTACTACAGTAGGCTCCGCTGGCGTACAGATAAGACTAACTCAAGTTGTGTTCCATCGTTGTTGTCAGGGTGAGGAGTGATGTGGCTGTTACTAGTGTAGAGACTATCTTTCATTCAAGATTCTAGTTATCCGGTCTCAAGCACGTCTTGCAACTGTAAAGAGCCGTGTATCAACGGAGTCAACTCCGTACTCCGCCCACGTGACTGCCCTATCAGGAAGGACAGGGTGAGATCGGTCGGTAAACAACTCCGAAAGTTCCGATCTTTGGCAGCGGCCGGGTGGATGCCGGGCGAACTCAACTCGACAACCCCTGATAGGGGACGAGACGAGAAACTGAATGTAATCCCCTGAGTTTGGAGAGTATCGCGTCCGTTTCTTCAGTCATGACTGTAACTCAAGCTCTTTACGTAACCAAAATTGGCTGTCGCTTTTGCCTGACGTCATTGGCAGGTTTGGCACAGCTCGCGGCTTCCTCTCTGTTGGTGCAGTTCATAGTGCTGCGCCGAGGCTGTTAGGCATCTTGGCGTATTCGCCTTCCCCGGCTTCTCCCTGGTTCATCCGTTCCTTGCCCCCTCAGCTCATCAAAAAGCTGGTGTGTTCTTGTTCCAACTGCATGGGCATTTGTGAATATGGAGAGATGTCGATAGCGATGGCAATAGCGGAAGTGGAGGTGGAGGTGGGAGATGCAGCATCATGTCTGTCTACTCGACATGCATGATGCATCAATGTTAACCTCATGTTCGCCTGCTCTACACTTCTGCACCAAGAATACACATTGCCGCCTTCGGGATCCGGCCTGTGGTCAATTCAGCCGACAGCGGAAGACAAGGGTTGGGACGTGGGAATCACTTTTCACTGGCAACCGTCTCGCTTTCCCCGGCAAGCCTACACTAGGTACACTACGGACACACAGGGATGAAAACGATGGAGCAGCCGGTCAATTGGACATTTAATACGGGTGGTTCCAGTGCAGTGGTGTCCTGGCATCTGGTTGCACCCCCACTGAAGCTCAGCTCGTTCTTGATCTCGGCATATGCAACCTGAATCCTCCGCAAGACGGAGCAAGCAAGACTCTTTGCGTGCCAAGAAACCCAATATGTACCTCCTCACTTCACACGGATCTTGTTCGTTTATCGGGGAGTTTCCTAACTGCCAAAATCTGAGTTCACAGTTCGCAGTTATCTCGGTCTCTATTCGAGTGTACGCGTAGGTACCTACCTAGCTAGGTAGATAGCTCCCGGCTCTCCCTACACCCGGAGCGGAGCAGCACACACAACAAGTACACTCTCCCCCACCCTGGTCTTCCAGCTCCGGCAGGCCGGCATGGGTCTCTACTCGGCATGCGGCATACCATACCGGAAGCCCAGGTTTCTCGTCAATGGCAGACCGTTCACCGTCGACTTGCCAAAGGGTGCGGAACAAAGCAATAATACCTTGGGCAATATCCGTACAACGGTTACGATATGGTCGGCTAGGGCCCCATGTCGAACGATAACTCCCTCCATCCATCCAGCCAACCAGAACAGCAGTCAAGGAATTCTGAATTCCCATATCCCAAAGTGCCAACGGATACGCTACTTTTGGTACCTACGCTGGTCCGCCGGTACTGAAATCCCACGGTCGCAGTGCAGCTCCACAGGCATCGAAATTATAATGACAGCTCGGCAACCCACCAAGAGACTTTCAGCGGCACCATCCCAAGCCTGCTGCGAACATCGCGCACCCCGCGTAAGCGAGACCAACTTGCTGATCAGGTACACTATCACCACCACCATCCCTCTCTGTATCCATGTACCTACGCGTGCCGCGACCGAAGTGACAAGACACTCACACTGCAGCAGGCCCAGAGGGGGCTGAGACCGACGCGGCGACGCCTCTCCCGAGGGGACAAGCAAGCTTGTACTGACTTTGATCGGCTTGGGCTTGTCTCGCGGCCACTGATATGGAGGTGTCGAGAAGACCAAGCTACTCGAACAACAAATGCTTGTCCGTCGCCGCCAACGACAATTTAATACGTGACGTGAATGGCAGTCAAAATGCGCAAATTCAAAAGCCCATCTCCATCACGTCTGTACACTATACAGGCACCCAGGTACCTGGGCACTCTGACATTCCATACCTAGGTAGGTATCAGGCACCTACAGGTCAACAGATCGCTCACTATTGGCCACGCAAGCTGCTGAGACCATGCACGAAACAAGCGGACGAACTCTGATTAAAACATGTTTGGGACTTGTAGGTACTTTGGTACTTTTAATGTCATTCGCTGCCCGCATCCCGCGTGGAGCTGCAATCCGTGGGAGTAATCCATGGATATGGCGGGAGTAAACACACACCTACACAGAGCAGGGCTAATACGTGCTGCCGCCCGGAGAAGCCCGCTAATGAGTATTACATGGTCCTTGCACCGGCACAGCGATTTCGCCAACTCCCTTCCCGCGCCGGTCGAAGGATGATGATGTCGTGTGGGGTGATTAAAACCCGTCTCTACACGACCTACTTGCTCTAAGCATTCAGCGTCTATAGGTAATGCAGTCTACACCCAGGTAGGTACCGACCTCCTTGGCCTACGGATACACTATCCTATCTTACATGAGATGGACAGATGGATGGATGAAAAGTTGTGCCTATCAACCTGTAGGAGCTCCGCGGACTTGGCACACGGGCATCGCCAATCGTGTGCCCCATTCCCTCATCTCTTCTCTTGCTTCTTGCGTAGGTATCCCCCTTCACCAGCCCCCCGGCATATCACCCTGGCTGGGCATCTTATCAAGCCATCCCTGATTCCCTATCCCTACCTACCCTTACCCCCCCATACTACTCCGGACTGACAAAAGCCAGGTTCTACGACGTCTGATATGAAAGCTCCACTTCCGCGGGTCATCTCGTTGAAAGGAGCCCTGTACGAATACCTTGGCCGAGCGAAGTAGTACATGTCGCCGTGCAGATACAACTGGGCAAGACCAAGACACCGACGACTGCAACGTATCCGTACCTATCCTCGGTACCTATGCGACCCCCGTCTCTTGTCCCTTACCAGCCCATCTTTACATGTCTCCTGGTTGGCCTCGACTCTCTTGAAGGGTCTTGACAGTGGACCCGAACGTGTGGGCCATCGCGCGGAACCGTGTGCTGGAGAATGGGCCCCCGTTGGCCGTTGAAGGCCCTCCCCGTTCCGACCGTCTGCGCCGTCCTCACCCACCGTACCCATACCCATGCCGCTTCTGCTTTCCTGCTCTTGTTGATCTCTTTTTGATTTCTGTCAATGTTATATATGCCGCCATTCTCTCCGCCTCCCCTGCCGAGACTTGGGACGCACAGAAGCCCTCTCTTGAGCTCCTACCCCTCTTTCACTCCTCCAAAGCAACGCACGTCCTGTGTCAGTCGGGTGGCCACTTACACCAGATCAACCGTCTGAATACTACCAACTTCAGCTTCGTGCCCAGCCTTCGCACTTTCGCGTTCACCTCCCTCTTTTGTCTCGACGGGCTACGCCTGCTTCCTTCCAAGATGACAGCAGTTCCGGGTGACAAAAGCGACATCAGCGCTCTCGACCATTCCGGCACACAAAGCCATGACATCGCACGCGACGAGAAGACACGCAAGGCCTCCCTCTCCAACTCCAATCCCGACAGCGCCGAGGTTCTCGTTGATCGCGACAATGTCGACCAGCTCCAGCGCCACCTGACGAACCGTCACATCCAGCTCATCGCCATCGGCGGTTCCATCGGCACCGCCCTCTTCATCAGTATCGGAACCGGTCTCCAGCGCGGCGGCCCAGCCAGTCTTCTCATCGGTTACACTCTACACTCCGTCATGGTCGGCCTGGTCAATAACTGTATGGCTGAAATGTGCGTCTACATGCCCGTCACCGGCTCATTTATTCGTATGGCTGGCAAGTGGGTCGACGTTGCTTTTGGTTTCATGGCCGGCTGGAACTTCTTCTTGTACGAGGCTTTCCTGATTCCATTCGAGATCGCTGCCTTGAACCTCGTCCTGAGCTTCTGGCGCGAAGACATCCCCGCCGCCGCCGTTTGCGTTGGCTGCATTGTGCTGTATGGGCTCCTCAATGTTGTCGCCGTCAAGTATTTTGGCGAAGCAGAGTTTTGGCTGGCAAGCGGCAAGCTGTTGCTGATTGCCATCGCCTTCTGTTTCACATTCATTACCATGGTTGGCGGAAACCCTCAACGGGATGCCTATGGCTTCCGCGCGTGGAATAATCCGGGTGCCTTTGCAACATACATCAACACTGGCGACCTAGGCCGCTTTCAGGGACTGCTCGCCTCCATCTACTCAGCTGGTTTTACAGTCGTCGGCCCCGAGTACATCTCCATGGTTGCTGGCGAGGCTATCCGTCCGCGCGTATACCTCAAGCAGGGGTTCAAGACCGTCTACTGGCGTTTTGGTGTGTTTTTCATCGGCAGCGCCATCGCCATTGGTATCGTTGTTCCTTACAACGATCCCAAGCTGGAGAACGCTGGTGCCGGAACGGCCGAGGGCTCGCCGTACGTGATTGCCCTCCAGAACATGAGCATCGACGTGCTCCCACATATCATCAACGCTCTGTTGTGCACGAGTATCTTCAGCGCCGGTAACGCCTACACTTACTGCGCCATGCGCAGTCTCTATGGTCTGGCCCTCGACGGCCAGGCCCCGGGGATTTTCAAGAAGTGTCTCAAGAACGGCATCCCTATTTGGGCCTTTGCTTTTGTCATGCTCTTCCCGCTCCTGTCCTTTTTGCAGGTGTCCAACAACACAGCCGAAGTTGTCACTTGGTTACAGAGCCTCACGCAGGCCGCGCAGCTGCTCAACTACGTAATCATATCCATCACCTACGTCTTCTTCTACCGGGCCTGCAACGCCCAGGGCCTCGTCCGTCGGAATCTCCCATACTATGGCTACTTCCAGCCGTACTGCGCTTACATCGGAATCGTGTGGATGACCTTCATGGTCTGTACTTTCGGATACACCACCTTCCTTCCGGGACGATGGGACATCCTCACTTTCTTCTCCTACTATACCATGATCTTCGTTGGCATCATCACCTTCACTACCTGGAAGCTCTTCAAGAGGACACGATTCATCCCCGCCGCCGAAGCCGATCTTGTCTGGGACAAGCCCATTATTGACGCATACGAATCTCAATTTACCGAGCCACCAACCCGATTCCGGGATGATATAAGAAAGCTCTTTGGCTGGAACAAGAATAAGGGAGTCAATGAAGGGACCGCTTGAGACCTTCTGCTTTTCTAGGGGAGGGCGCGAGGAGAGGTGTCATCAGTAGCAGAAAAGTAATAGAATGTTACGACTTCTCGAGATTTTGCACTGCGAGCAGATGATTGACCTTTATCCGCATTCCGGTTCTCGGAAACAACCCACGGATCGTTCCTAAGTTAATGTCACTTTACATTCGGGTTCATTCTGATTCACTGCTATTGACACTGAGAAGCTCGGTTGCTTAGCCTGTCTTCCGGCGTTGGTGACCTCCAGACTTCTTCTCCAACCACATGGAAAAGTAAACATTTCAAAACTCCCTTCCGAGAATGACAGACTGGAACAGCAAACTTTCAAATGCTGTCCGGTCAATCACTGCTCCGAACCTGTACCCAGTTCAGTATTGCTGTCTTTGATTGCGAAGAGCCATCGTTTTTGGCATGGAATCTTACCCATGGCAATTGACCGCTTCGCGCAATCTAGCTGCCAGGATTTGGAAGTTTTCAATCTTTATTCCACCAAAGCTTGGTTGGGATCGGATGTAGTGCCATGCCTGGGCTGGCGTGAGCTCGCCCTCCGAGCATAAGTCAGGCGAAAGGTCCAGCAGGCGGTCGAGCACATCAGATGGTGTTTTCTCATAGGACATTGGGCTTGTTCCATGAGACTCAGATAAAGACTTGGGGTCAATAAATAGCAGTTGTGCGGATACCGTCAATGCATGGCCCGTCGGTTCGTGCGGTTTACTCCGGTCGCCCTCAATGTGTCCCAGGCAGGGGCGTTCGATTCTGGTGACAAGTCAGTAGACGATCTAGTCGAACTGCAGTCCTCACACAGTTCCTATTAGCAAACCAACTGATAGATTGGAACTCACGTTAAGACAAAGTCCATTCCCACCTTGACCGGATCGAGGTCACAAAGTCGGACGTTCCTATGGGCAGGTACCATGGAGTCCTGCGCAGACCGAGGCCAAGCTGAGAGAGATGGTGGCGTCCTTTCCCTGGGAGACTTCGTATTCTCGTCGATCTTGGAATCTACTTCGCCAATCAATGGATGTGGTGAACCACGTCGGCTTTGGCCCGTTTCAGTTGACAGACCCCTGGCGCCACCATAATCCGACAAACCACTTATGCATTGGTCTCCGGCTGGCGGGAAGCCGCTGAGGAATCCAATACTTCCCGGCGTTGACGAATTCGTGAAGAAATCACTTATGGCTTTTTGCTGGTCCAGAGGGACATTGATTCGGTTTTGAAGAAGGATTTCCTGCAAAGTTTTAACAGCCGCAATCAGACTCTCACATTGGCGAGTCAGATTGGCCTCTCGAAGTTTGATCTGTGCTATTTCTTTCTCGAGACATTTTGTGTAGTTTTCCTTCCGGTCCCGATAAGACCTCACAGAAGTTGTTAGCTAGTTGGTCTCGTTGGTTTGGATGCGATGGTTTCTCCACCTCTGAGCACGACGCAACTGCGCCCGGCGCTTGTCGCCAGCGTCTTCCTTGGGCCCTGCGGAGGACACGGACGAGGTCAGTGAAGGGGCGATTACAACTGTCCAAATTGATTTACGCACCTCCGGGATTGAAAATGCGAAAGATACTGGCGCTCATTGCGACAATTTGGGGGGTCGATCGAGAATATCAGGGGTCTCTTGCATTCGTTGTGATATCTGGCACGAAACCACACAAAGGTAGTATACGGCGATGTGGAATCTTCCTTGCGACAGAAGTGCTCATCAGACTACCCGCTCCTCCGTTTATATCAGCTTGTGCTGTTCGGTCGGGCTTACGCAAGGATCATACCGTAGCCCGATGCTAACTAGGGGTAAAAGCCGCGTCTCGGATCTGAGTAAGACGTCTGGGCCATCGGGTGTTCGGCCGACGGAACGCACATGCGGTTTCATCTGCCGCGATGAGAATATCAGAACTTCCTCTCTTGGTTAGCTCTTCCAGATCAGAGGGTCGGGAGGTGGGCTTAGGCGCGCAGCCTCAACCTGGTCCATGTCGATTATCAAGTAGGAACGCTGTCAAGACCACTGCGAAAATCCGCCAGGAGTGCGCACCTGGACAGAGTAGCATGTTCCGAAAGAGGAAATTTTGATTACAAGAGTCTACAACTTTCTGTATCTTGAGGGCTTTGGTGCATCCACAACCACAGCGGCAGTCAATCCTGATGTTTGACCTGCGCTGTCTATAAAGATACACTCCATTCCCTAAGACTTTGTAAAATATTAGACACCAAAAGCTTCAACGAGTCATATTCAGTCACTCAGATCCAATTACGGACGCTTTTTCCCCTCCTGTCAGTTGTACAATTCATCCGATCTTTACGTAATTTCAACATGCACCCCTCTTATTTTGCCTCGTTTCTTGTCCAAGCCGCACTGTTGACAACGGCCTCGGGACGACCTTCTGCTTGCAGGGCAGGGTTGCAGGCAGGGAAGGCGGTTTATCTGATCACAAACGATCGAGACAATGCCGTTGTTGGGTTGCGAGTTCTCGAGACCGGAATGCTTTCCGGTGGGGCGGTGGCCTCGACTCGGGGCTCGGGCTCCAACTTCATCGATGGTACGACACAGCAGCCAGCAGCGCCGGACGCGCTGGCTTCTCAATCAGCCCTGACAGTCGCTGGAAAGGTGATAACTGAGCTTTCTACCCTCGTAAACCATGTTTTACTCACATCTTTTCCAGCATCTCTTCGCCGTCAATGCCGGGTCAAACACAGTCACCATGTTCGCTATTGACCCGGCGAATCCCACGAAACTCACCATGGCTGGCCAGCCGGTTGCCATTCCTGGTGAATTTCCGAACACCGTGGCAGCTTCCCAAAAGCACCAGCTAGTCTGTGTAGGATCCTCCGGCGCCAAGTCTGGACTCTCGTGTGCCTCTTTCTCAGAGAAAGGCATCGGGGCAATGGATGCTCTACGGCCAATCGACTTGAAACAGACGACACCACCAGCGGGACCGACTAATACGCTTTCCCAGGCTTTCTTCTCTAACGATGAAAACACCCTCTTCGTCTCCGTCAAGGGAGATCCAACAAAACAGAATTTCGGTTTCCTCGCAGCCTACCAGGTGGATAATAGTAATGCCACTGCCCGCCTGAGCTTGGAAGGAACACGATCGTCGCCCAACGGCACTGCGGTACTCTTTGGTTCATCAACCATCCCGGGCTCTAGCGATCTCTTTGTCACAGATGCTTCGTTCGGGGCAGCGGTTCTGTCTGTTCGCTCGGCGCCAACAGCCATCGGCGTCAAGGGATTGAGCAAGGTAGCCGATCAGAAGGCCACTTGTTGGGTCACGATATCGGCAGCAACAAAGACCGCGTTCGTCACGGATGTTGGGAGGAATAGACTGGTCGAGATGTCGCTGCAAGATGCGAGCATCAAAGGCGCCATTGACCTTTCCTCTAACGGAGACCCTGGTCTTATTGATTTGAAGGCTGCTGGCAACTTTATTTACGCCCTCAGTCCTGGTAATGGTACCACAGAGGCAGCAGTCACAGTTGTGAATGCTCTCAGCAAGAAGCAGATTCAGCACTTTGACTTGGGTTTCTTGGGAGTCGGCAAAAATGCGCAAGGAATGGCGCTGTTTTCTTAGACTCCCGCGAGCGATTACATGCAGGAACATATTCCGAGAAAGTTATCAACTAGCATTTGTCCATACCCAGTCCAGAGGGGCTTCAAGTCCTGTGTTCCCAATACAATCCATTTTCAAAGGCTCTCGGGTTTCGCCTGTTAATACGGGGCAGCCTCAATGGTTACGTCAGTTGCCAGCAGTTATTCCAATATGAAATCACCTGAACTGGCACTTGAACACCCACGTGATTGATTTTCGCCTTTACACCTCTCGGGTCACTTCAGCATCCATGACTTAATAACGCAAGATAGCGAGCATGTTTCGGAAACTTAACTTTTCAGGATTTCCCCCTAGTGTCTAACCCAATACCACGCTTCAGTCCCAAACATAAATTATCATTACCGCGGCTAGTGAAGTAATCGTCTTCTCAACTCAAAACCATTATGACGAGCCACTGTTGTCTGCGCAAGAAAAAGCACCGCCAATCAGACCATTTGCATAAGCATCGATGATGTTCTGGATGACACCGTATGTCCCCCCAATGGTCAGGAACACGGCCAAGAGAATCATCAGCCAGTTTAGCCAGTATACCATGACCTGCCACCAGCTTCCCTGGCGATAATGCTGGTGATCGTAAACCCACAAGTATCCCGGAAGACCCAGAGCGAGAGGTGCAAAGGTCAAACTTCCCGCGAGGGCCAAGAGGTAGTTGAAGATAGGGATACCAGAGGCCAGAAGGAATGAAACAATGGACATTCCGAGAGTGCAGGCGAGCCATACGGACCAGTGAACAACGGAGTTCTTCTGCAGGTGGACCGAATCGCGAAGAAGTCGGACAAAGAGATACTTAGCCGCGACATGGATGTAGAGACAAGCGCTCACCATGAGGCCGATCAAGCCAACGCCGTACGACACCTTCTTGGCGACATCACCAGCGCTGCCAAGCGATGGGGACGCGACCCACTGGCCGCAGTAGCGGTAAACGACGAGAGAGAAGGTGAGATAGGAGGCGGTGACGATGCCCATGCACAGGTAGACGGCCTTGTTGTAGTCTCTGGGCTTCTTCATTTCCGAGATGACAGGAAGGAAAGCCGAAGTGCCGGCGCCGGAGCAGAATATAGTTGCAACAGACGTGATGCCAGTAACGAAGTTCGGGTTGCCAATGACGTGGTACCCGAGATCGAAGTCGCCGGTTTTCGGTGCGGCTGCAGGCCGATCCAGCTGTGTTACTCCAACACTAGGAATTCGGTAAGCCTTGAACACGAAAAGGAGGTGGTGGAGAGGGAAAGACGCACACCACGATGAAGACGGCTATGTAAACCGACAGGAAGCCAGCCCATGTCAGCCACGCAATCTTCTCAAACTTGCGGGCACTGGCAAGGATGAAGACACATGCAGTGGCGACCAACATGAAGTAGTTGGTGCAGATGGCGTGGTTCGAGAGGGCATTAAAGGCGACGGAGGTGCCAAAGATACCCGAAGCACCGACGATAGCGTACGTGACAAGGAACAGGACTCCGACGATCTCCTTCAACCAAACCCCTCCAACAACATTCGCCATATCGGCGATGGAGTGGCATCCAGCATGGGCGTTTCGGAAGTTGCCCTGGATGATGGCGCAGTAGGTGTTCAGGAACTGCCAGCCCAGTACGTTGATGGCACCCGGCAGTGCACCAAGCACGTACATTGCCGAAGGAATCGTGAGCACGCCAGTGGCAAAAATGACTGAATTATCATGTTAGTCACAGCTCTCGGTGATACCGGAGAAACAGCTCGTAGGATTACCTTTCAGAAAGATCACTGAGGCATGGATCCATCCGACCGTCCGAAAGTCGACGGTGCCCTCCCCCCTCTTGAAAACCTCGAAAGCGTCATCAGTATTTTCCAACTTGCCGGCGTCGATGCTTCCGCTGCTTCGTGCCGGCGCCGGCGTGATCGCGTCGGTCTTTTCGGATGTGGTTTGGGTCATATCGACGGACTTTGGTTGCGCGAGTAGTTGGAGGCTGCGATCGAGAACTTCAACGCATTGTCTCGATATCCTTTATAGAATATGCGTATTGTCGAACTTGGGGCACTCGATTGCACACCTTAAGACGAGTGGGATAACCAAGAAAGCCTGTCGCAGCTTATCTCGTAGCGGCACAGAGTTCCCGACCAAGATAACCGTTGACGTCCAATGAAAGCCCACTCAACCCCGCGACGAGCTTCAGATGCCGCTCCAAGATCGTGGGTCGCCCACCCTTGGCAGCAGCCAAAGTCAAAACGCGTTCAGGGGGGCAAGGAGAATATGTGGTGGGTCTCATGAAGGTTGGTTGATAAGGTTGGAGTATGTCAAGATCGGTTGGAGTCGTTCAATGAGACGACGAATGCCGGCATTGGAGTCATAATCGTGATGCGCGACTGCTCCAAAGATCCACTTACACAATCTGGTTCAAACGTCATGGATGATAAGCTTGGGGTACGGGGACGAGCGGAGTCTTGGAGACTTGGGGGGACGAAGACGGAGAGGATAGCCTGTCGACAATCATTGACAATGTGCCTCGGGATGTCAGAATACTCATGGTGGGCGAACCGAATACCATCGGTTTGTTTCCCAGCAAGCACGATGACGCTGACGGTCGCGCACAATTCACGCACATTTATGAAACCATAATCCAGACAAGAAAATCGGCATCTCGTAAAGGAATCACTTGTATTTCGTCAAGTTAAAGCTAGCTGGATTTATTACTGCTTGAGAATGGCACCGGGCTCGGCAGGCATTACTGCCCCTGCCGGAGGTGCCGTCTTCGCCTTGAACTCGTCGCATATTTGTGCCATGGTGACGAACTCGACACCCTCGTGTTTCTTCATGTGCTCGATGAGCCGTTCGTGCATCAACTGCACGTGCGGTCGACCAGAGACGTCCGGGTGGATGGTCAAGGGGAAGATGAACTCGTCGTACTCGCGGTAGAAGTAATCGAAGTGGTCCCGCCAGATGTCTTCCACATCTCTGGCGTTGACGAAACCGTGACTGTTGGGTGCATCCTTGATGAACATCATGGGCGGCAGGTCATCCAAGTACCAGTTGGCCGGGATCTCGACCAATCCCGTCTCCTGGCCTCGCACGAGTGGCTTCATCCACTCAGCAGCCTTCTTCTTGTAATCAATCTTGGTCCATTCGTCGCCTGTCCTAAGGTAGTACGGTTGGCAGTCGTGGTGGCTCATGCTGTGGTCGTACTCGATGCCGTAGTCCAGGAGAAGCTGGGCGCCCTCCTTGCTTGTCTCCCACCATGGCGCGACGCTACCTCGAGGAGGCTTACCAGCAAACTCGGTCAGCATGCGGTACGTCTTGTCGAGGACCTCTCTCTGTTGTTCGATGCTCATGTCGGTCGGGTTCTCGTGGGAATAGCCGTGGAGACCGATCTCGTGACCCGCATCCCGAACGGCAGCCATGTCTTCGGGGAATGTCTCCAGACTGTGGCCGGGAATGAACCAAGTGGCCTTTATGTTGTATTTTGCCAGGAACTTGAGCACTCTTTGAACTCCAATAGTTCCGGCGAAGTAGCCTAGAAAACCGGTCAGTTTGCTTGCAGGACGTGGATGGCAATGGTCGGGTGTCTACTCACCTCTGCTGATATCGTTGGATGAATCCTCCCCTCCGTATGAGCCCAACCAGCCTGCAACCGCATCTACATCGACGCCATAACTGACGAGGACACGCTTCTTTCCCATGATGGCTTTGTTGAAGAATATGTTTTGTTACTTTCTCCGGGATGTCGAAAGCCACTGGCACGCAGGTTTCTCTTCCGTGATTTAAATCAAGAGTGTGTGCGGGGTCCAGCAACGAGGCGTAGGTCAGGTTGTTCGAAGGAGCTGTGACTTGTCTGATCTTATGTCTTCAGGGCAGAATGGTAGTCCGGTGTTGACTGGGGCATGGTAATTGAGCGCATGACTGAGGGGTAAAGGCCGTCCTGCCAGCTGCCTTTGGCCTGTCGCGGCCCGCTTTATTGGACCCTTTACTTATCGCGGGGTACGGCGAGAACATGGACGTTGCCGTTCCCCCGAGTCTGATTGGGCGAATGCGAGGGGTGATCAATAGCTTCGCGAAATGCTGGGACGAGAATGGAGACGACGTCAAGAAGAGGGGGTACTATTAATGCGGAGGCTTTCTTTACCATGGAACTAGCGCCAGATTGCCCTGCAGAATCCTGAAGATGGATTGGACTTTGGAGAGACAAAGATAAGATCCGGATGAAGGTCTCCAGAGTTGGAGGTTAATACCAGCTACGATAGGGCACGCTCCAAGTGGAGTCAGGTAGGTGTTTCCTTAGGTACTTACTATTGCATAGTCCCCATATTCGAGATAACAGTAGTCTCCAACAATCTCTACCGTCATTAGCTCCATGAACCACTAGTTTGGAGTATGTAGTGCTTGTCTTGTACTGATATCAAGCATCGTCCAGAGTTTTGTCATCGTTACCAGCCGCTGCTTCTACGGCTCTCCAGTTCTCGACGCCGGAGATCGTCAAGGCAAAAACAGTTGGGCAGGCAGAGTCATTGATTGCCATGGCAAACCCAGACGTTCCCAGCCGCATGAGGGCTGCACAGATTGCCGAGGTCAGTCCCTAACACTGGTCATTTCGTCAGCTTGGGATGAAGACTGAGGCAATCACCATAGTACAGCAAGCCATATCAGCTCGTAGAGCGAGACGTGCCCAAGATTCGTGACCACGAACTCCTCATCAAGGTTCACGCAGCCGGGTTCTGCCACTCTGATCTGCAGGTCCTGCAAGGACAGTTCAAGTCGCCTCTGGGTATGATCCCATCGCACGAGCCTGCCGGCACAATCGTCATGGTTGGGTCTAAATGTAGCGGCGACTGGAAGGTTGGCGACAGAGTTGGGGCTCTCAACTTCAAGAACTCCTGTGGGACATGCAGCGGTTGCGGGCTGGCTGCGCGGACGAACCATCGCCTGGATCCCAGATTCTGCGAGAAGCGCGAAACCGCCGGCTTCCAGCACGACGGTGCATTCGCAGAATACCTCGTCGTGGACCCCGAGACAACAGTTCAACTGCCTCCGTCTCTGTCATTCGATCAAGCCGCACCGCTCATGTGCGCCGGCGCAACCGTCTGGGGCTCGTTAGAGAGAGCAACGGCCGGGCTGAGACAAGGCGAGACGGTTGCCATCGTCGGCATCGGCGGCCTCGGCCATCTAGGTCTGCAATTTGCGAGCGCCATGGGCTTCCGCACGATAGCAGTCGACAGCCGGCATGCCGGAAGACAGCTAGCAATGGAAATGCCGAGCGAGAGTCTCAATCCAGCCCTAGTCGTTGACTCTGGTGCGACAGATGCAACAGATCAGATCATGGACTTCACAAACGGCGAGGGCGTCGCGGCCGCGGTGGTCTGCACCGACTCCCTTGCTGCGAACAACTGGGCGTTGACGATATTGCGAATCGGCGGCGTCATGGGCGTGCTTGGCCTGCCGGCCGAGAGCTGGAGGTTCGACTCCAGCGTAATTGTCTTCAGGGAGCTTACCATTCGCGGTAGCTACGTTGCCAGCAGAGAATCCACGGAGAGGATGATGGAGGCGGTCGCAGAGTCCGGGATCAGGTCGCACGTAACTCTGGTGCCCTTTGAGGGCATCCCGGGTATTGTGGACGCGTACCAGGATAGTGCTTTCAGGGGTAGATTAGTGGTCCAGATCGCTGAGTGAGCACCGAGCAGTCAGCCAGCAATAACGTTAATCATGGTTGGGTGTCATTTGACCATGGAGGCATCTCCTCCAAACCCACTCTATCACTCCAACGATCATTCATTCAGTCATTGTGATACCGATCTGGCAGTTTCACTATCTATTTAGATTATCATCTTCACCATCAGGATCCCACCTCCAACAACCAGCCCTTCGGTAAATGCGGTGTCTCTCACACAATGTGGAGTTGGGGTTAATGCCCGCACCTTCACAATGCAACTATTAGCAGTCTCCTGTCCCTAATTTGCTCCGTGCAAACGMCTCCAAACCCCAAGAAACAGCTGATGGGGTTGGAGTCGGGGTTGAATCCTACCTCTCTATCTCACCTTAGTGACCTAGGCGGGGTCGGTATCTCGTCATTGCGCCCGCTAATGCCAAACTTCAATCTGTTTGTCATCTCGAACCCGCATCGCCACCCGCCGGTCCAATGGCTCTCGGGAGGGCTCCCCGATATTTTCCTCGCGGGTCTGGCTTGGCTCAATCTCTAGAGCCCTTATGAACAAGCAACTGGCTGGCCTCCTATACTGATAGCCACGATCCAGCCAGGCAGCAGCACATGGTGATTTGTAGGGAAAGCACGGCCAATCGCTCACCATGTCTGTTTTCTTCAAGGAAATTTCAGCGTTCGTATTCACGTTTCCTACATGCGAAGTACGTTTAGTTCATTACTAAAGTCTGCTGTGCAGAGACAACCCGGTCCGCGAGGGCGATGTCGAAAAGCTCCTAGAACCCCTCGGCTTGACTATCAAGCCAGAAGAATCTGCCGACTACCAGAGATTGCTGGCCGCAGTCCACGATTGTGCGGCCCGCATCGACAATCTCCCTGACTATCAACCGGTCCCCGATACGAAGAAATACCCGCGCGAGAACATACGTCTTCCAGCAGCGGACGAGCAAGAGTTTGGCCATGCCTGGGCACACAGATTCCTGATCCGGGGCGACGACTCCGCAAAAGACCCATCCTCTGGGTCATTGAGGGGCAAGACTGTCTGTCTCAAGGACTGTATCGCCGTGGCGGATGTTCCCCAGTTCTTCGGAAGCGATGCTTTCCCTCCTTGGACACCATCGACGGATGCTACCGTCGTCACTCGGGTGTTGGACGCGGGGGCGGATATCCTCGGGACCGCCACGTGCGAGCACTTCTGCAACTCGACAGCATCATTCACCAGCGCCCAAGGGACCATTGAAAATCCATACAGGGAGGGGTACTCCACCGGCGGCAGTACATCCGGCGGCGCGGCTCTTGTTGGCTCTGGAAAGATTGATATTGCCCTTGGTACCGACCAAGGAGGGAGCATCAGAGTTCCGTCGTCCTTCTGCGGCTGCGTCGGCGTGAAACCCACCCACGGGCTCATCCCTTTCACCGGGTTTACCAGCGGTGATCCGATTGACGACCACGCTGGCCCCATCTGCCGATCGGTGGCCGAGGCTGCACAGTGTCTCGATGTCATAGCCGGTTACGATGGAATCGACGACAAGTCCTTGGGTTCTGCAGCCCATGGCTCCTACAACTTTCTAGAGGCCCTTCGTTCGAGCACCGGCCGCCTCGATGGGTTCAAGGTTGGCTTGCTTAAAGAGGGATTTCATCAAGAAATTGTCGACCCTAGAGTCAGAGACCATGTTCTGGCAGCTGCCTCCAAGCTCGAGGCCCTTGGCGCCGTGGTGGAGGAAGTCTCCGTTCCTCTGCACCTGGAGGGCCCCTCTATTTGGACGATTCAACAACGAATCTCTGGATCATCTGGCATTTTGGGACGAGCCTCGGGGCACCGAGGGCTTGGGTTGACCGAGTTCGAGAAGGCAAGACTCCCCTGGACCGACCGCAGTTTCCAGAGACTATTCCCCTCGACCAAGAACACCGTCATCAACGGGCTGTACCTAGCGGACAAGTTCCCCGGTCTATACAGCAAGACCGTAAATATCGGCCGACAGATCAGCGACGCCTACCAACGGGTCTTTCGGGAATACGACGTTGTCATCATGCCTACGACCCCTTTTGTGGCGCCGAGGCACGGGTCTCGTGATTCCGTGCTGGGGTCATTCGAGCCCACGATCGGCTTGACATCGAATACCGCTGTCTTCAACGTTACGGGTCATCCCGCTATGTCGATACCAGTCGGATTTCTTCCGGCCATGGATGATGCGCAAGTGCTGCTTCCAGTGGGTATGCAGATCGTTGGCGGTCTCTGGCAAGAGAAGAAGGTACTCAATGTCGGGTACGCATGGGAGAAGAATTTCGACTGGAAGAATATGAACAGTCTAGGAACGGCATCACACCAGGTCCACGGCAAGAAGACAAACGGGACGGGTACCAAAACGAGTAGTAGGCCCAAGCCTGAAGTAAACGGGTCCCAATCACCGACGCTTAAGCGGGTGAAGCTGACAGCTTGAACGTCAAAATAGCCGTAGAAAATAATGAAATGATAATTCACTACGATTCCGGTTATAATCTTCAATCTTAGCCACTTGGTGGTGTGCTGATCGGTTAATAATCTTGTCGTACTCGATTTAGGGAGACAGCTAGGAAGACACATCTCAGTGTCTCGTCGAATTCCACCAGACGATAACATCGCAACCCCATCGCACATACTCATGGGTTCAAGCCAGAAGGCACGCAGATGGAAGGGCACAAATATTTCGACACAAACGGCGTGGTCAACGATTGAACTTTGTCATCAAAGGTTTAATTTTTAACAAAATCATCTAGTTGATGGTATAGCCACCGTCAACGACGAGCGCATGTCCCTGGACAAACGAAGCTTGGCTAGAAGACAAGAACAAGACTGCGTTAGCCACCTCCTCGGGCAGTCCCATCCTCTTCATTGGTGCAATGTCAATTGCCGGTTTCAACCGCTGCACAAGTTCCTCGGACGCCGTCGTCATCGGCGTCGCAATGACGCCAGGACAAACACAGTTCACCCTGATTCCGTCTTGGGAGTAGTCGATAGCATCCGACCGCGTCATGTTAATGATGGCAGCTTTTGATGCACAGTACGGGGCTGGTGGAGTCGCATCCAAATGTCAGTCCAGTCTCCTCAATCTCGGCACGCCTAAACTCACCAGCTGCGGGACGTGCAACTACTCCAAGCTGACTCGCGATGTTGACGACAGACCCTCGTTGTCCACGATGCTCTTCCAGTGGGTTCTGCTTCAACATTTGACCGAGTACGGCCCGCGACACGAGCCAACTGCCCTTGTAGTTGACGTTCGTGATGAGGTCAAATGCTGCTGTCGATGTCTCATGGGACCTCAATGATTCGCCCAGTATGCCCGCGCAGCTGACGAGATAATCGATTCGGGAGAACTTCTTAGCAACCTCTGCGACGAAGGAGTTGACGAATCCCTCATCCGAGATATCCCCCGCCTGACCGAAGACCTCGGCCTTGGGGTTGATCTCGAGAACAGCATCTCGTGTATTTGCGAGTGACCTTCTGTTGAGATCTGCAATGGCAATTCTTGAGCATCCCGACTGGATGAAGCCTCTCGCCACAGCTGCGCCGATGCCTGGAGAGGGTCAGAAACATCGAGAAAGACCCTCGTGTGTTCGACTCACCTGTACCACCCGCGCCGGTAATGAGTGCAACTCCTGGAAACTTGTACATGCTGAAGTCGATGGCCGGGGTCCCTTACTATCGCGGTAGTATGTTCCAAGTATTGCAGCAGGACAGAACTGGATTGCGACTTGCTTCCGGAGTCACCTCGAGCAAAAGACCTCAATTGAATCCAATGATGCGGGACCGACGACTCCAACGCTAGCAGTCATTGCAGGCCAAGTGACCCGGTTCACGATACCGAGTGGATTCTGCGGGGAAGGATACTAGACAGGATTTTGGAGGGAAATACCAAGATTCCAGCGGCAATAAGGGGGACGCGCCAATAACACACCTTCGAAACCCCTTCTTGGTGACGATAGAGGCCGTGAGGGGTGTGGTTGATGCGAGTCATGTCCTCCAAAGATAACGGACTTGGAGACAGTTGGATCGACAGTGGAGGGATGACCCACACAGGGAAGAGGGTTTCTTCTCCAACATAAGCCGAAGGGGAGGAGTCGGGTGCACTCATGGATGTTTTCCCCCTCCAATTTGCCTTCTCTCCAACTTCCCCCAGACCTTTTCGAACCACACTCCCACCACCACCGCTTCCCTCCTCCCAGCCTCCAACAACGGAAATCTCCAGCTTGACAAGGTGGCGGTCCAGCTTGTGGAATAAGGATGTTGTCCCACAACGGCATGGGCTCGCAAGCCCAAGCGCAGATACAACCGCCACCGCAGACACAACCACAGCATCTTCCGAGGGCGCATTCGACTCCAATCAAGCGGAGGAGGCGAACCGGCCACGGCCCCGACGCTCGTTCGTGCCCTCACTGCGGGCGGACATTCAAGCGCACCGAACACTTGGAGCGCCATGTGAGGACGCGTCAGTCACCCCGTCTCCCTCCTCTTGCTACCCCAAGTCCTTCCTCTCGTGATGTGATGTGCTTGCAGAACATCAACTTCATCTACGTGTCCCCCCTTGCGCTAGCAGGCGCCAGTCCTACTCCATGACCAGACCCTCGGGGTCGTACCGTGATGCCATGCTGACGGGCCATCTCGCGTGTCAGACACCAAAGAGAAGCCCTTCATATGCCGTTGTGGAGCGGCCTTTGCTAGGCGAGACCTGTTGACCCGCCACCAGCGGATCGCCCTCCATGAAGATGGGTCCGAATCTCCTCCGGAGGGTACCTCGGAGCCGGACTCCGGTCCGCTTGGCCACGGACACGGACGCGAACACATACATGGGCCGGTCGAGGCTGACCTGGCCGCTGCCGTCTCTCTCTCGGGGATGAGCGTGGATCACTGGTCGCAGCCACCACCTCCACCGCCGCCTCCTCCAACACAGGCGGCAGACTTGTATCCCATGGCCGTCCCCAGAAGCAGCGGACTCGTGGATGCGCCCTATCAGCAGACTCTGATGGCTGACCAGTTCTATGAAAGTGGTTCGTTGACGCCTTCAAGTCCGCTTTCAACTTCCACTGACTCTAGCTGTCAGCCAACCATGATGTTGTCGGCTTCGACGCCCATTTCAGAGAGTTTGCCAACTTTCTCGACGGTGTTGGTCTGCCTGCCGAGTGGAGTCCGTACTTCCACGGCCCAGATCGGGATAACGAGGTCGTTGATCCGGGGGTGAGGGAGTCCAGAGAGGGGACAGCTACACCTGGTCTTCGCAACAGCAGGACGCGGCCCGGGACTCCTTTCAGCTCCTGGCTGCCCTCGGCACCTACCGGTAACCGCATATCGGAGAATCTGCCGGATGCAAGTAAGTACCTGTCGCGAAGACTCGACGAACGCCTGAACACTCCTGACCCTGTGCCAGTCCCTCGTTCCGTCGATACCGAATCCCAGCCGTACCGGATCTCGGACGAGCAACGGTCTCGTCTTAACGCATCTATCGAGACCTTTCGCGACATTCTCGACCTAGACTTCAAGTTTCCCTCTCGCCATGCGCTCACCCGCTACCTGACTTCCTATTTTGAAGGCTTCCACTCGCACATGCCCTTCATTCATACCCAAACATGGCGCGTCTTCGAGCATTCCCTAGAGCTCATCCTCGGCCTCGCAGCGGTCGGTGCGCAGTACTGCTTCGAACATCGCATGTCGGAGAGATTGTTCCACGCTGGCAAGGCTATTCTCATGGAACGTCTTGCGCACGAGTCTGACAAGTTTGGCCCAAAAACGGGCTCCTTTCTCAACCTGCACAGTTTGACACCCCAAAGACGCGCTTCACGGGTCCTTCAAGACAGAGAATGGGGTTACTGGGAGCCCATCGAAACGGTACGGGCGCTCATCGCCCTGATGGGCTACGCCACGTGGGAGCCCAAGGTGTCCCTCATGCAGGAGGCATTCGCTTTACAGGCACTCCTAGCGCAAGTTCTACGAGAGGTTGGTCTTCACGAAGAGGAAGAGCCCGGGGTTCCCACCGACCAGACGTCACCACAAGCCGCATGGCACGCCTGGGTGCGGCAGGAATCAACACGGCGGGCTAAACTGATTGCCTTTTCCTTTATGCACACTCACAGCATTGCATACAACGTGTATCCCGTCCTCCGCAGCAACGAGGTGGGCATGAGGCTACCCTGCTCGACCCGAGAATGGAAAGCATCGACGGCGTCTCAGTGGCAGGTTGCTAGGAGGGAGACCGGGAAGCAGCTCTACTTCCAGGATGCCCTCTCTTTGCTTCTGAGAAATACCGATGGCACGGCTCCTCTCGACCCCATACCGACTCCCTTGGGCAATTACATACTACTGCACGGTTTGCTGCAGAGAATATACATCGTGCGAGATCTGTCTCTCCCCGTCATGGATCATTCGGCATCGCTGCCCAGCGAGGAGGTCGACAAGTTAGAGTAAGCTGACCCAACCCATGCGTTTTGAAAGACAACTCTAACGACCCGTAGGCGTGGCCTTCGCTCATGGACCGCGGGATGGCAGCAGGCCCCGGAGTCGAGCCTCGACCCCAACAACGAGAACGGACCGATTCCGTTCACTTCCAGCTCGCTTCTCGGGCTTGCCTACGTCCGCATCTACCTGCATCTTGGGCCTTATCGACTTCTAGAGACGCGAGATCCAGTTCGGATCGCCAAAGCCATCCACCGGGCTCCGGCCGTGGAGCGCAGCAGCGGGGTCATCACGGCACTGCTGTACACTGCTCACATGCTTAGCATCCCCGTCAGGCTGGGCGTGGACCGCGTGGCAAGAAGCCAGGCCTTCTTCTGGAGCGTTCGTCACTCGCTCTCCGGCCTTGAGTGCGCCGTCTTGCTGAGCAAGTGGCTGTTCTCGTTGGCCGGAACGGCGGCTGCAGCTCCGCTCACTGGTGAGTGACACCATCCATTCCTAGGATTTGACATATGCCAAGTCCCCATGCTAACACTGAGCCCAGACAGCGAAGACAGAATCCTGCACTGGGTTCGGTGCATCGTGGAGGAGGCTTGTGACGTGGTCGACTTTGATGACGAGGAATGCGACGTGTCTGTGGATCGAGATGCCGCGTCGCTGAGCCTCGCAGTGCTGAAGATCTGGGCGCACTTCTTCAAGAGCAACACGCAGTGGCCGTTCATCAACATCATCGGCAACAGCTTGGAGAGGTACCGTGAGCTGCTCATTGCCAGCAGGACGCAGCAATTGACATGAGCTCAGCGATCTGAGCAGCTTACGGCGGAGGTTCCCAGCCATCAGTGCCGATAGGGTTGCTTGCTAGCCTTCACGAGTTGAAGATAGGAATCCGACATGAAAGCCATGTGGTTTTTGATTGCCAATGCTATGGCAACACCGACAGAAACCAAGCGAATGCCGGGTCTTAAAAAGCCGGGAGTGCCATAGACATGCTCCGCTGAAGGACGACTAAGCTTGGTTTTGAGCACATCGAGCAGCTGCGGGCGAAACGGATTGCGAGAGTACACATTCGGAAGCAGCTCTAATGCTGCCTGGGAAAGGAGTTTCGAGAAAAGGAATACCCACTTGCACTGATCAGGCCTCACATGGGCCATCGAGGCAATTCAGCACCACGGACTCGCTCAACATGTCGACGATTGTCGAGGTACATGGCGCGGTTGTGGTTAATTCAATCAATTCAAGCGCGTGACTTATTGAGCCTTCATTGTTCTCCCGCTATTGCTTCGTCTGAAAAGACGGGCTTTTCTAATAGAATCCAGCGTAAGTGATGGTTCATCATGGTGTTGAGGCCTCAGTGGTTGAGTTCTGCTTATGTAAGGCAAGAGTCAATTGGCGGAACACCGCCTTGTGGATGGGAGGGAAGGTGCTGTAGAGTGCGCCCCACCACGACGCAATGCAGCTGCCTCCTGCCTCCTGCGGTGAGGTGGAAGGAATCCACCCAAACTGCTGACGTACATGGTACCTACCTACACTGTACACTGTAGCGGCCGCATTCCCAGCTTCGCCCACCTAGGTACACTGTACCTTCAACCCAAGGTACCTGGGTACTGTGTATTACCGTCTGCCATCCTCCTTTCGTCCCATCACCTCACCCCGATCAATCTCGCGTCGAGGTGGTTGCGAGCCTACTTACGCTCATCCATTGCTTCAATTGCTTTCTTACCTAGGTAGTTCGAAACCGTTCCTTCACCTATAGAGCTACGCCTCCATCCGCCGCCAGTATGCAGTCTGGCATCTCTGGTTCGTCCCACCGAGCTCCCGCGACCGTTGCCAGAGACGCCGCGAATGGCCTCATTACCCCCCCTTACGATAGCTAATACCCGCCAGCCTCCGAGGAGCTCATCTCCCAATTCAATACTCTCCTCTCCACCGACGACCACTTCGCCCTCCTTGTCACGATCGAGTCCGAGACGCTCGCGCCCCTGCAGTTCCTCCCCGAGACGTCTTCCTCCTTCTCCGACAACCTCTCCGCCCTCCAGCCGCATCTCAAGCCCGACGAGGCTCTCTACGCCCTTCTACGCCGTCATGCCGACGCCCCGCACCTCACCGCCGTGACCTACGTCCCCGACTCCGCCAAGGTCCGCCAGAAGATGCTCTTCGCCTCCACCCGCCTGACCCTCGTCCGCAAGCTGGGGTCCGAGCACTTCCGCGAGTCCATCTTTGCCACCACGCCCGAGGAGCTGACTGCCCAAGGCTTCGCCAAGCACGATGCCCACACCGAGCTCGAGGCTCCGCTGACTGAGGAGGAGCGCAGCCTCGGCGCCGTCAAGCAGGCCGAGGCAGAGGCGAGCACCGGCACAGGCACCCGCGAGATCCACCTTAGCAAGACCCTCGCCATGCCCATCGCCGAGGATGCTCTCTCCGCCATGCAGGAGCTGGCCACCGATGGCGGCCGTGTTCTGGTCATGCTGGTACGTTCAAACCAAATCTTTGCGTGACCACGTGTGAAGATAGCATTCCTGACGCGCTCCACACAGAAAATCAACCCCGAGAAGGAGTCCGTCGAGCTGGTTCCCTCTAACGAATCTCCCTCCTCCATCCCCGAGCTGACCCAGACCATCTCCCCGACCGAGCCACGCTTCACCTTTTACCGCTTCGCCCATACCCACAACGGCGCCGAGTCGAGCCCCCTGCTCTTCATCTACACTTGCCCCGTCACCCCAGGCAACAAGTCCATCAAGAACCGCATGCTGTACCCGCTTATGAAGCGCGCCGTCCTCGAGGTCGCGTCCAGCGAGGCCGGCCTGACGCTCGACAAGAAGTTCGAGGTCGAAGAGCCCAGCGAGATCACCGAAGAGTCGATCCTCTCGGAGCTGCACCCCAAGGTCACGACTAGACAAGGATTCAGCCGCCCCAAGAGGCCCGGCAGGTGAACGGCCCGGACGCCGTGGGTCTGTCTCCCTGGAGAGTTAGAACGAAGTGATGAAAATCAAAGTAGCTGTGTCGAGCGTATTCAGGGCGTTGTTGTCCCGGACCTGTAGATCGGGCCGATGATGATAGACAGAAATCATTCGCAATGCAGTACCTTCTATGTGAACGGCGCATCTCGGCGCGTATCTACACTCCCTCTGTCTCAGGGCTTTCTTCTCTTTGCGTCTTGGCCCCAAGAGCAATCACAAGTGCCGCCTAACCCCTTCCGCCTCTTGAATGTGCAGATTAAGACCCTGATGTCTCTCGTCGACAATCGGCCTCCTAATGCAGCCGTCCCACAGCACGCGTCACCCTGCGCGTCGGCGCCTACTCCTCGTAGTTGCCGCCGGTGAAGGCGAGGTTGCTCTTCTCCAGCTTCTCCTTGAGGTACTCGTAAACAGTGAAGGTGACGGCCTGGCCGGGCGCAACGCGCATGATGCGCGGCGTGATGCCCTTGTAGAATGCGTGGAATCCTTCTTGCCTGTTTTGAGGAAAAGAAAACACGCGAATCAGTCCTCCCGAACAACTTCGTCGCTGGCAACCAGGCAGAGAGGGACTCACTTGAACATGTCGCTCGAGATCTTGGCGATGCGGCTCCACGCGCTCGTGCCCACCTCGGCCGGCGTCTTCTGAAGCCTCGTCTTGATGGTGTCGATGGGCGCGTTGCTCAGGGGTCCCATAGCGCCGCTGACGAGGCCGATCAGGGTCGTCTGCAGGGTCGGCAGGTTCGTCGTCTCGTACTCGGGCTGGTAGCGCTTGAGCGCCTCCTTGAAGTACGAGTATGCCGTGAAGTTGACGGCCTGGTTGCTGCCCTGGCGCAGCGCCGTAAGCGACACTCCGCGGTACAGCGCGCCGAAGCCCTCCTCCTTGACGACGGTGTAGAGCGCATGCGCGGCGTTGCGATACTTGGGAATGTCGAGGGGGTCCGCCATGCTGTGGTGTTGCGCCTGCAATCGGATCTTGATCACCTCCATCGGTGTCACGACCGCGACGGCCTCAGTCACACCCGCGGCTAGACCGGCTGCGCGCGCATAATAAATGCCGTCAGTCTTCTCGTTCCATCACGCGCCGGGGCTCTCAACGGAAAGCCCCGGCGAACCAAAGGGGGTGGCGCGTGGCCCGACTCACCGAGAAAGGTCGCCCGCGCAGTGACGACGCCCGTCTCCTTGTCGGCCAGGAACTGCTTGTACCCTTCGAAACTCGTGAATCGGATGGCCATCTTAGGCACGATGCCCGTCAACACGGCTCCAAGGCCCTTGTACAGACCCAGCGGCGTCTCCTTCTTGACGATTTCGACACCGGTGCGGATGAAGCCGCGCTTCGGTGCGCCGGGCTGCCTCGCTCTCCGCGACAGCTGCATGCGGACCTTGATCGTGTCTGTACATCGTCGCCTCGTCAATTGGGTGTTTCTTGTATCGTAGGCTCGGAGAGGATCCAACTTACCGAGGGGGTGGCAGACCAATGCCTCCATCATGCCGGCACCACCGCCAGCTGTTGATCATGTTAGTCGCGAGGAGAACTCCGAGTGTATCTGGCAGCGAGACGTACCAATGAGGTTCGTGGCCGCCGAGGGCGGCGTCTTGCCGTCTTGCTTCACCTTGGAGGCCATGATTCACGAGATGCTGCGAGTGTTGGAGGATGGGGATCAGGAAGAGGAGGAGACGGGACAGCAAAGAAAAGACACAGCTTGCGCCGACGACGTCTACGAGAACAAAGAAGGGCTATTGCTTTCTTTCTTCCAACAACAATGCGCGGTAAACAGTAACGAGACGAGAGCAAGCAACGGAAGGTAGGCAGAAGGAGCAAGGAGAGCAGCTTGGGAGAAAGTCGGGATAGAAGAAGAAGATTCGGAACAAGTGGACAGGGACCAACTAGGTCACAAAGCGAACATCCTCGGCGCCGATGATGAAAGCCACGGCTCAGCGGGCAACGATCATATACCTAGTGACAAGAGGCGGCGCATTGGGAAGGGGGAGGGAGGGGTCAAGGCACAAGCCAGAGAGAAAGCAACGACCGCGAGGCAGATGACTCAAGGTTACCGACACCATGAAGGGTAAGGTGGTGTGGTGTGGTGTGGTGTGTGTACTACCAATGGTATTCACACACCACCACGGGACCCGGGGAAGGAGTATGGAGAAAGGGAAAATCATATGTGGAGGAAGCGCCGCCATCCTCTGTTGACCCTTTCATCCGCGGCACACGAGGCCAGACACCAGCGCCAGGGGCAGCGGTAGACTTGGCCGCGGGGGCGTGTGTGGATTGACACGTTCCAAGACTTGTTCTACGCGGATGCAGTAGACGGGAATACCATATGGTAAGGACGAAAAAAATAATAGGCAGCACGAGGTTGCCGACGTCTGAGTGGCTCAAACCATCGAATCTTCAGACGTCTGTACATTTGGTAGTAGCGTGTTGCGACATGATGGCGACCAAGTCCCGATTCGGCGGAACGGAGCTGGAGACGGGGGGAGGCGGAGGCTGATTGGCACCCGCAAGCGTTCAAGTCGACTTGCCTTTTACCTGGACGCCTTCAGGGATAAGTATCTATCTATACTTTGCTTACCTAGAAAGTACCTGGTACTGCTAGCTATTAGATAGAGAGAGGTGACTTGGTTATGGAGGGAAAGAAGACCAAGATGCCACAATAACAATCCATAACAACACCCCCTGGAGACGGTTGGCGCATCCAATGCCGGCCCAAAGTCGCACTGGACGACCGGAGCTGCGTGCACATCAGTGCTGGATTCAGGAGTCATTGGGTCTTGGGTCCTGGTTCATGCCCTCTCCTTGCCCTCCCATGATCTCCAGATGGATGTGCTGAAAGTGAAATGGACGAGCTCTCGGCCTGTGATTGTGCCCCCGGAAAGTGACGTAGCACCTACGCTCCCGCTCCAGCGGCATGCTGCGCTGCGCTGCGCTGCGGCAGACGCTGGAGAAAAACCACTGCCACTGCGGCTTTGCCGACTCCAAGCCGAGCTTGTGATTTTGCGGGGGAGAGACATCGGTACGTACTGGACTCTTCGATTTCAGTGTTACCGTCAATGTCGGTGGGGCGCCGGCCACTTCCGGCCCGCCGCCGACTGGCCTGCTTATTCGTCAGAATATGCCGAGGTTCGGAGGCTGGTCCTAGGTGTACCTAGGTAGGTATTATTGGTTCTAATACCTAGGTCTAGGTATCGTCGGTCACCTCAGGTAATAATAGAGAGGCAGCTGTGCATTTGACGCCGGAGGCTCAGAGCTATGCCGCTTTCGGAGCTTATTCCAGCGTCTTCTCAGGCACCGCCTCGTGTGCAGTCCCAATGGAAGGTCTGACGGACAGTATCCGCCGTCAGCTGATGGAGGGACGGATGAGAGACAGAAATGCAGCCTGAACCTGGTCCCAAAGATGCTGCTGATACTCAAGTCAACCATGTATTTACAAGATATGTCTGAGGTACCTGCCTTCCTAGACTCGGGTAAGTAGGTACTCTGACGCACCGGTATCAGATCAAGACAAGACCCCCACCCCCCAAAGTGAGGCTGGCGAACTACTAGATCAGATTCAACGAGGTGAGACACGCGCATGTGAAAGCCTTTGTACGAGTCGTAAAGTCTGTAGTAGATTAAATTAGGCCTCATGATATATCCTGTACTTTGGATACTGCCACTGCTTTTGCTTCCCGTCCTGTCCCGTTGTCTCCCGTATCCCCCCAATTCTTTTTGGTGAAGGAGTAACGAATAAGTCAAGCCGTAAACGCCAAACCCGTCATGGCCGGTTCCTTTCCGGTCCCCTTGAGTCCCCGAGGACATTTCTAGAATTCTGTACAATTCAGAGTCAAGTTGCAAAAAAGATGCTTGCATCGTGCAACGTCCATCTCTCGTAAATCGCCGTTGGGGAATCGTTTCGCCAGACACCCGCCAACAAAACAGTAAAAAGATTCCAGAGCAGAGGGTCGAGAAGAAATTCAAAAACAGTCAATCGCCTCACTCTTACGCGGGAGTGCCGCACTCCTCGAGAGGTCCGTCCGCCTCGAAGCTGTACAGGCGCACCTCGCCGTCTTCGCTTCCGCTCGCCATCCTGCTGTCGCTGAGGCCGACACAGGTGACGGGGCCCGAGTGTCCGGTGAAGGTGCGCTCGCACTTGCCGCTCTTGGGCTCCCAGACCTTGACCATCGAGTCGTTGGCCCCCGTGACGACGCGGAGAGTGTCGCCGACGAGTCCCCAGATGCCCTCCACGTGACCGAACATGGTGCGGACGCACTTGCCCGTGACCGTGTTCCACACCCTGACCGTGTTGTCGAGACCGGCGGTGAGCATGTAACGGGGCGGCAGCTGCCGGGTGGGGTCCGACGCGAAGGCGCTGCCGAACGCCGTCCGGTCGTCGTCCGCAGCCCCCGAGTCCCCGAACGAGGAGCCGAGGATCGACGCCACGTTTGCGTTGGAGTGCGCAGACGGCGTCGTGCTGCGGCCGCTGTGCACCGAGGCCGTGTCGTTGGTGTCGCCCGCCAGCATCTCCTCGTCCGGCTCAAAGTCCTCGGGCATCAGCAGGACTTGTTGCACCTGGCCCATGTGCCCCTCAAACGTCTTGATGCATGTCTTGTTCTGCAGGTCCCAGAGTCGGACGGTGCAGTCATCCGAAGCCGAGAACAGCGTCCGCGAGCCGGGGTCCAGTCGCACGTGGTTCACCCAGTCCTCATGGCCCCGCAGGCAAAACGTTTCCTTGCTATCGAAGTTGAAGATCTTGATCGACTTGTCGATGGAACCCGACGCCAACAACTTGCCGTCAAAATCGACCGAGATGACTCCTTCGCTATGACCGCGCAGCGTGTTCACGCATTCGCCCGTCTGCCAGTTCCAGACTCTGACGGTGTGGTCCAGACTACCGCTGAAGAGCATGTTGCCGACGAACTTGAGGGTGCGGATGCCCATGGTGTGACCTTCCAGCGTGCGGATCTGCTCTCCCGTCTCGATGTTCCAGATCTTGATCTTGGCGTCGTACGATCCCGTGGCGAGAATGTCGTCGTCGAACTGGAGGCAGGTAACGCCGTTGTCGTGTCCCTTGAAGGTCTTTATGTGGCACCGGCCGTACTTCCAGTTGAAGCCGACCTTGAAGCGGTCTCGGTAGACGCTCTTCCACGGCCGGATGAGTCTGTCGTCCCGCTCGGCTCCGGCCTTGGGAGCGCCCGGCTCGCCGACTTCGCTGAGGCACGCACGCTTCCTGCTGTCGTCGAGAACCACCAGCTCCCGCTTCTTGTTCGCGTTTGGCGAGGATGGCGTCGCCGGGGTCTCTCGTGGTTGCGCTTGGGCCGGCTCCTCCTGTCGTTGGCTTCTGGCCAGCTCCTTCTGCTTGTTCCAGTCCCGCAACCTCTTGCGCTCCAAGAGGGGCAGGCCGAATCCGCACTTTGTGCACTTGCGGTCGATGTGCTGCTCGCACATGCGGTGCCACACGACGTCGTCGTCGGCGAGATCCCGCCACCGCCTGCTTACCTGTGCAGCCTTGCACAGCGACACGGTGTCGAGATAGCCGAGGACCTTGTAGGAGATTTCGGTCGGGAGGGCGGCCATGAAGTCGATCTTGAGCTGCTCGTGGACTTCGCGGGAGACGGTGGACAGCTGGGGGAAGCAGCACTGGGTGATGATGCCCTGGAGCATCAGGTCGCGGTGCTTGGAGGGGGCGGCGGAGAAGAGCGACCACACGTGAGTGATGGCCTGCTGGTCGGCGGGAGGGAGCTTATCGAGTTCCTGTACACACGGCGTGTCAGCACGGAGTCGATAGTCCCGGTGGGCATCAAGACTAGCTTGGCTTACGCTCTGGATCAAGACCATCTTGGACTCGTCGGCAGCCCGACGGCACTTAGCGTCTGGACGGTGACGATAGCAGAACTTGCTGTTGGGGTCTCGTTGCTGGTTGAGGTTGTTGTTTTCGGCCTGGACGTCAGGCTTGCCGATGGGTGCGTAGATGCCGGGGATGTGTTCTCTCAGAAAAGGCGTGACGGTCTGGCCGACCAGCTGGGTAGACATGTTGGCCGGGAATCTCGAGGCGTCTCCCTCGTCGGGTCTCCGTCTATCGCAGCTATCTTTTGAAGGGGGCCAAGTCGAGCTGGTCACATCGTTGGTCGACGAAGGGACAGGGGGTTGTGTGGTGTGGGAGGTCGAGGTTGAGGTCGAGGTCGAGTGGTCGGCGGCGGCAGCGGTGAAAGTCGGTGTAGTTTTGAAGGAGCTGGAGGAAGAGGTGAAGGTCGAGGCGAGCTCGTCATGGCGGTGTTGACTGGACGTGGAATGGGTCAAGCCCAAGCCAAGGTTCAGGCTCAGGCTCCGGGGATCCGGGACGGTTGACGTGCTTGCGAGGTCCATGGCCGCAATATGTTTCGGCAAGCACTAATAAAAGGAACAGGAGCAGCAGAGCCGGCAGCACAGAAAAGTACTATGTATGTTGAGGACACGCAGATCGGGGCGTTGGTGTCAAATCATCCGGGGCGAGACGGCCAAGAGTGTTACCGGACAAGGTATCCGTACGGTCTGGTCAGAGACAACGACGGGGGTTGTAGCTTCTTCCCAGATGAGGAGATGGGCACCGGGTGTAGAGTGACACGGAGGTGACACGTCGTGGTCGGTGGGCGTAGGGTAGATGGTATGCGATGCGGGTGAGGCGAGAGGGCCTGGCGATGGCGTGCGAGCCAGGGGAAAAGGAGATTCGCGGCTGCTGTTTGGAGTATGGCCTGAAGCTTGGTACCTTTGGAAGCTTCCCAAGAAAGGAGCCCCGGACGATCCACAGGAACGACGTCCGAGTGGTGGGAGCAGGGGGACCTGACAAGCGCACGCAATTTGGACGCAGGTTGTCGAGTATGCGCGCGGGCGCTGATGGGTTGTCGTTGAGAACGAGAGAGACGCGAAGGGACAGCAAGAGCAGGTTTCGGCAGGAGGTTGAGCCCCTGGTGATTCGTCCAGACAAGAGTTGGGACGGGTTTGCTTTTTCCAGGCGCAGTTTTCGTTAGATGTATCCGTAGCGTCGATGGCGATATCGAGACCAGTGTTCCAAGACAGACGAGGCCAAGAAATGCGCAGGGGAAGTATGCGTGTTTGCAACTTCAAGTTTCCCCAAGCAGAGCCAGAGGGAAATGAGAGACGACAAGGTTCAGCTGAAGGTGCGTGGTGGTGGCAGTGGTGACAGCGAAAGGAACAGCGAAAGCGGCGAAAACGAGGTATCGTATCGTCGAAGCGGTGCGTGCGGTGCAGCGCTGTCGCAGTCCAGTCGTAGCAGTCGTCGGAGCTTCTGTCGTGATCGGGAGGATTCGTCCGGAGAGGTCTCGGGGGCCAGTCTAGTACTTGTATCTCCCGTTGAGGAGTGCGAGGAGGGGAGGCGTCGTGGACGAGGAGGAGGTGGTGGTGGAAGAGGTGGAGGAGGGAACTGGAGGGACAAGAGAGAGAACTACAGCCGTGGTCGCAAATCGACGGTCGAGAGGTGGTGGTGGTGGATGTCTCTGTTCCTGTACTCCGTACAACAGCAAACAGCAGTGGTATGCGGTAAGGCACGGTAGCGGAGACTTTTTTTTTCTTAGGTGTGGTGGGCGGTGGGCGGTGGGCAGCTGGCAGCTGGCCAGCACAGAACCAGAATGGCGGTTTGGGTGCTTTGGGGCGAGAATGGCGTTATCGCTGCCAGGCCCCAGACGTTCCACCCTCTGGCCCTGGCGTTGAGATACGTACCGAGATGCAAGTACAGGGGGGGTCCAATACCTAGTGTAAGTACGGAGTACGTACCACCCAGCGGTTTTCAGGGGTCCAGACCCGCTATTGGCGATGAGGTGACCACTGGCGGCGCTGGTTACGGTTGTCGCTACGGCGTAGTGGACGGCAACGGACGGGTCTCGCTGCACCGTCGCCGATAGCCGATAGTGCGACTGCTGTTAGCTGGGAGATCTTTGCGGGGAGACACGCTGTAAGTGTAGACGCATCGCCGACAAGCGACGCGCAAATACGGTGAGGCTGGCCCGAGTGCCTGACGGCAGGCACTTGACCTTAGGTACTTGGGTAGGTAGCTAAAGTAGGGAAGGTACCGCGACAACGTAGTACTTTCCCCGCGAAGTCCACCTTTCAATTGAGAACTGATGACTTATTCTAGAAAATGACGTTTCGAAAGATGACAATTCCTGCAATGTGCAACTGAAGAAATAGAACTTGACAAATCTCCAATATCGCCGACGAACAGTAACATCTCAAAAGAATCGGCGATAGGCGGTACTGGTGGCGTTTGTTGAAGTTTTTCCTGCGGCTCCACGTAGAACCACCGGGCTTACCTAACAACAGTCATGCAATGACCAAGGAGTGCACCAAGCAAAAGCCCGTACCTAGGCAGTTGAAAATAAAAAAGGTCTCCGCTTAGCAACGGTCACTGGTCACCTGGGCAAGCATATTTGCACCAAATTTCTTCATTCCGTTTGCTCATCAGTTTCTCTCTCGTCATCAGTTGGGTCCCGAGGTCCTGCCATGAATCAGCAGGCGAGGCGAGGCGAATCTGGAAGCCGCCGTCAAACCCTGATTTTTCAGCATGAAATTGCGACATGTCCAAATTTCATGAGCCATTCCAGGCCACCACGCCTCCAAGATTCAGCCTCGATGGGGCGCTGAACACTGCTACGAGCATATCCACATCCACCATGTCTCGTGAGATGTGATCGTGATTGTGAACAATGGATGTCGCGATCCGGGGATCACTAAATGCCGGTACCTGTCCGTACCTTTTCCTTCCGGTCCCAGCTTTCTCCAGAGTCGGACGGGCACCGAGTACCGGCGACGAGGATAAAGCCGCCCGCCAATGTCGCCATCCTGGCTGCCAATCTCCCCAATCGGGATGAGCTAACGCGAGCCTGCGATGGCGTCATTTTCAGTGACCACCATTTTCCTGGGGTCTGCGAGCTCGCCATCTTCTCGAACCATCAGGCCCACAAACCACTGCAGCCACTGCAGTCCTGACTCCTCAACAATTGTTTAGGCCTGTATCCGTATCATTGCGAGTACATACATAAAAATGGCAGAGAGTGGAGAAGAACAAAAGCTTGCTTCCCAAAGTGCATAGAATTGACCTTCCTGACGTAAGCCACAGCCACACACCCACAATGACTAACTGTTGCGGGTGCTAAAACTAAGTCACACATATTCCAAAGCTACACGAGTAAGTAGCCTCATCGAGATCTTCTTTGGGAAGGCCAAGAAGATGGTTGTGAGTGCTATAAGTGCCGTCTCTACCGTAATGCGCGCGAGCAAAAATGGCTTTTCCGAAACCTGCCAAGTTTCCCTTGGAAATCATCTCCATCCCGTCTTCGTACCTTTCCTGGCTTGATTCGTAACGTAACTGCCAGTCGCCATCTTTTTCCCCGGTTACTCTCTTGATGCTCTCAAGGATCTCAGTCTGGCTAAGATGAAAGCTGGAGGTGTAGACCGGGCTGTTGAAGAACTGCGAGAGAGTCACAGACTTATCGTTCTCGCTCTCGGGATAGACCTTCAAGTTGAGCAAGGCAACTACGGTGCGAACGAACTGCGAAATAGTGGTGAAATTGATGGCTTTTTTGCCGTCATCGAACATGGTAAAGGTGCGGTTCTTCTTGTCGATGCCGAGAAGATCGGGGCCGAAGGAGAGGCTGTGCTCGTACCAGGGGCCGGTAAAGAGGGAGAACCAAGTCAAGCCGGACTTTGCCGCGTGCTCAATGTTTCCAACGATAGCCTTTCCCACAGGTAGCGCGTCACGGAGACCAGTGTTTCCGTACGCATCGACACCATACGCATTCGTCAGGACGTAGCGCACGCCAGCCTTCACGGCCGCCTCGACCAGCTTGCGATGCGTGTCCTCAGGTACACCGAGGGCCAAGGTGATGATGAGGAACTCGTTGCCCTCAAGAGCGGAGACGATGGACGACTCATCGTTGTAGTCGACGGCGACTGCCCTTGTGCCTTGGGCGACGTTGCTCGTGCTGCCCGTCCGTGTGATGGCCGTGACGGTATGCTTTCCGCCCTGGATAAGCTACTCCGCAATGCGCTTGCCAATTTGTCCTCCGGCCTGTGTCATTTTAGTCACCATGGAGCGATTTCATGGTCAATCGGGTGCTTACTCCAACAATGGCCACGGTTTGAAGCCTGTTCGTAAAACCAGCAGGCTGCTCTTGGGGGTACTGAGATGCCATCACAACAGAATCAGCGAACTCGAATGGTGAAGTCAACCAGCGGAGTCGAACGGCGAAGTCTAATGGTGAAGTATAATGATGAAGTTGAATGTTGAAATCGTTCTGGCAATGACAGTTCTCCGAGGGTGATGGGTCTTTCTCTTTATAACACGGATTTGTTGACACTATGGCAGCTTGATTTCTAAGCTCGACTGCGAGGCCTCGATTTCGGTTCCAATGTAACGATGATTGTGGAGCGTGATGGGATAGGACGTGCATCGGAAACTACGCTCGGATCGTATGTGCATGATGACAGCCAACGGGTGATGATTGGATTCCATGCAACACAATGGGAATTGTATTACCTGCCCTCTATGGTGACCAGGCTACCTACGATCCTGTCTTATCACAACAACAGCAACTCAGTCCCGGCCAACTTGGCTATTAACTTTCAAGTTTTCGTTAGCATTCAATGAACGTAACTCTGTTGAATTACTTTTAGTAGTGTAAAGTGCAGAAGTATAAGGATTATCTACACTTTTCCTATGGCACCTAGAGTCTACCTACTCACAACTATCGTACGCGGCATTTCAAAAAAGGTTCTACTATACTCTGTACCCTAGCAATTCATTTAGGTAATGCTGTAACCCAAGACATCCAAATGGGGAAGACGATGAGAGGGTAATAACATCGTGCCCATCTGCGCTTCATGATGACAGTTCTTGCGGTCGTACGCCGTAAGTCCGGTTAGGCCCAGTCTGTATCCATAGCCTTCCAAGTTTACTCACTGGGCCTAACCGGACATGATTCGCGCGGCAGAGGGCGTGGCCGTGGTCGCGGTGGGCGTGGCCGAGGAGCTCTCCGAGGACGGGGTGGAAACGGAGCCGGAGCCTCAGCGGATGC
>JAJHHK010000328.1:0-49610 GCA_022457145.1 Colletotrichum magnum | reverse complement strand
AGTTAATAGATTTTATTATAATTACTTATTATGATTCTACTATAGTAAGTGAGTTTAGTTTTTTAACTACTTAAGCTTTTATTTTGTATATATTTTATTATTATTAGGGTACTTAACTACTCTTCCTTTTTTAAGGGTATTTTTAATATTAAGAATTAGTAGTATAAAGTTAGTTCCCCTTTTTTTTTAAAGCTACTTTTTTTTAAGGGTCTTTACTTTTATAATATAGTAGACTTAGTACTAGTTAATATAGTAGTTTTACTAATTTATATTATTATTATATAAGTATTTTATTAAAAAGTTAGAGTTAAGTTTAAAGACTACTTTTTTAGTTTTTTTAAATTTTTGGATAATTTATATATAGAGTTTTTCTATAAGGTAGACGTTTTTATATAGTGCTTCTTTTTTTTATTAAAAAAAGAATTATAAGTTAAGTTTCTTTATAAAGTATATTTAATATTTATTCTTAAGGTATTATAACTAAAAAACGTTATAGTACTTTTTATATAGTAGGTTTAGCTACTTATAGTTTCTTAGTATATACTTAAGTAACTATCTTCTTATTTTTTTAATAGAGTTAGTTTTATAAAAAATAATATATTATTAATTATTATTTAAGGGGATATATAGTAAGTATTTTTATACTTTTTTTTATATTAAAGGTTCTTTTTTAAAATTTAAGTTTTAGGTATTAAGTTAGGCTCCTTAAATAATTTTATTTTAAATACGTTATTAAGTAACGTTACGAGGTTTATTTAAGTTATAGGGTATATTAGACTCTTATTTAATTTCTTAGGCCCTAGGATAGGCTATAATCCTTTTTACTTTTTTAGTATTTTTTATATTTAGTTATTTAAGTTTAAGTAAATTAGTATAGACTAATATTTTCTTATTCTGTTAAGTAAATAATATTTAAATATATTTTATATAATTTTTTTTAGGTTTTATATTAGTAGTATATTATAGTTTTTTAATTAGTTTATTAAGCTTTTAAATAATTTACTTATTTTTATACTTAACTTTTTTGTTGCTAGGTATTATTAAGTTATAGTACACTTATTATAAGCTTATACTATTAAGCTATTCTTAAGCCTTTTATTCTAGCTTTTAGTAGGGTACTTTATAAGTAACTATAAGTGTTTTTTTAGGGAGGTTAGTAATATTATAACTAAAGTAGCTAGTATCCTTAGAGTACTATCTAGCGTTCTTCTTACTACTTTTATAGATAGTGTATTTATTACTATAATATACTATTTATAAGAGTTTAGTATAGTCTTTTTTAAAAACAGTATTAAGTTATTTATTTCTTAGTACTAGTTACTATTACTACTTTTTAAGTTAATAGTAGTTTTTAGTTATATATTTTAGTTTATTATAATTATAGTACTTAAAAGTGTGCCCCTTATTAGTTTTTTATTATTTAATAGTACTAAGATTTATAGAGCCTATATAGTATTTATAAATAGTACTTTATTAGTTATTATTTTATCTTTACTAGTTATTCTACTAGAGCTACTGTTTTTAGTTATAGTACTAGAATTATTAAGGTTACTATTAGTACTTTTTATTAAAGTTAGTATTAAGTTATTATTTTTCTTTTTTATAGTGTTTTTTTTAAAAATAGTTATTAATTTTAATTACGAATTTAGTATACTAAAGGAAGTTTTTAGAGTAGTTAATTTTAATAAGTTTATTTTTAACTTTATTTTTTAAGCTTTAGTAGAATATAAAGATTTTAGATTTTTTAATAAGGTTTAGTTGTGTACTAATGCGTTGGAATTTAGTAGTATAGTGGGTTGTGGACTTGGTTTGTTAAAGTGTAGTAAGATTATACTTAGTTTGTTTTTTTTAGTTAGGGTTTTAGAATAGGGTTTAAAGGGTGTATTTAAATTCTTTAAAAGTAAAGAAGATATTTTTAACTTTAGAGGTATAGTTATTTAAAGTTTTGGTTTTAAGGAATTATTTTTAAAAAGGTTTAATTTACTAAAGGGTGTGTTTATAAAGGAATATAGTAGTATAAATAACTTATTTAGTATTATTTTTAAAGCTATTATAGTAAAAGTTTTAATAGTTTTTAACTTAAATTAAAAATCCTTTAAGTTATTTAGGGGTTTTATTATAGGTAATAGGTGAGTTTAGTTTAAGTTTTTTATAACTATTATAAATAAGTATTTTAATAATATTAGTAGTAGTATAAAGAGTTTTATTTTAATTTTTGACTTTTTAAGTATGTTTATTAGTTTATTAAATGGCTTATTAGAGTTTTTTTATAGTACTAGAATTTTTATTAAATAACTTTTAAAGCTACTTAATATTATAATAAGTCTGTTTAAGCTACTTATTAGTATTATTATTACTAAACTTGTCTCTATTATTTTTTATACGTTATTCTCCTAGTTTTTAAATAAAGTTATAGATCTACTTATTAAAGGATTTAAATAAAGTAGGAGTCACTTTAGGTATTCTACTTAAAGATATTATAGAATACTATTTAGTTAGTATTAAAAGTTAATTTACTAAATAAAAGTTATTAAAATATTATAGTTAGCCTTTTAATAGTAAGGTTTATATTAATAAAAGTTAAGGTTTAATACTAAGAATAGTACTATAGTTATTAAAGGGATTTTAGTTTTAAAGTACTTAGGTAATTAATTTAAGTATTTAATAAGAGGGTTATAGTAGTTACTACTAGAGAGTTAAAAGTATTTAAAAATTAATATAAAGTTAATAACTAAAGAACTATAAAAGGAAGGACTTAAGAGTACTTAAGTTTTATTTATATATAAGTTCTGTTTTTTTATTTATACTATAGTAGTAAGTGCGATACTAGTTAGATAAGTACTTAGTAATTACTAGTAAGTACTTAGTARTWAYTACTAAGTACTTAGTTTTAGTTATAGCTACTTAATACTTTATTTTATTTATATATAACTTATATTATAGYTTTTCTTTTTTTAGGGAGTTATTCTGTATTCTGTATTAGTTATGTTTTTTATTGTCCTTTTAACTACTAATCCCTTATAAGTAGAGTTTACTACTATTTATAACTAATAGGTCGTAATAGTAATATTAAAAGCCCTAGTTTTAACTAAAGTATTTATTAACTTTATCTTTTTTATAAATTCTTTACTAATTTCTCTAAAGTAAAAGCCTTAGTTAATTATTGTTTTTATAGTAAAAAACTCTAGTTTAATACTAAAAAAAGACTTAGGGACCCCTAGATTTACTACTTTAATATACTTACTAATATAGTTAAATACTCTAAAGACTGCTTCTTTAGGGTCTATAWTAATWATATWATTAWTATAGATTACTATAAAGACCTTTTTATTAGGGTTATAGTATAAGGCTATATTTAAAATAAGCCTCTTAAAGCTATATATCCCTAGGACCTTTTATAGCTTAACCTACTACTACTTTTTACTTTAATAAAGCCTATATAAAGCTTTATATAAAAGGATTACTTAATTTTATAAGGTATTGTATTTAATAACTACTATATAGTATTTAAATTAAGTGTTTATAAAGAAGTCTTTTAGGAGCTTAAATAGTAATATATAGATATTCTTGTTAAGGTTACTATTAAAGTAAACCTTAATAAAATCCTATTAACGTACTATATAACTCTTTTACTAGGTATAAGTAAAAAGGATTCTTTATAATACTGTCTTTAATATAAATATATACGTATTATAGAAGTTCTACTTATATACTTATAAAAAGCCTTTTATAATAACTCTAGCTTTATATTTAGTTATAATTTTTTAAGCTTTTTTATACTTAAGTATTTACTTTACTATTAAATAGGCTCTTTAGGGAGCCTTAGTGTGGAGTATAAAAAAAAGGACTCCCTTTTTAATTAAAAAAGGATTTTAGTATATATAGCTTTTTTTTATAAAAGCTAGTTATTAGTAGGACTATTTTTTACTTTAAAGATAGTAGCTAGATCTAAGTAGGGCTATAGAGTTATTTCTCTTTAAGTAAAAGGCCCTTTAACTAGTACTTACTATATACTTAAAGCTATTATAGATTAGATTTACTTAGATAACTCTATTATTAACTATATTAATTATAGTTAGTTATATACTATCCGTTAATATTTTTATAAACCTAGCTCCTACTCTAGGGGTAGGGATTAGTAAAAATTAGTTTTTTTAAAGGTTGCTAGTTTATAAAAGACTATAATTAATATTATTTTAATTATTTAGTACTTTAGTAGCTATACGTAGTATACTTTTAATCCTTAAAAGTTAATAAGAATACCTTTTTTAGTCCGTACTACTATTTTTTTACTTTTAATTCTTGTTTTTAGTTTAATATTAGTAAAGTACTTACTACTAATAACCTATAGGTAGCTAATATTAGGGATTAAGGGCTTTATAGGCTTAATTTTTTTAAAAAATACTTAGACTAGAGTCTTATCTTTAACTACTAAAGTAAAGCTTTTATTAGTAATATATATAGCTACTCTAAGGATTTATAGTTATAACTTAAATAGTATATTTATATTAATATATATTAACTTTATTTTTTTAAGAATAAGGTAAATAGTTTTCTTTATAATACTATTTTACTTATATATATATAGTAATAAGGATTTAATAATAGTACTATATTTTTATAATAGAGTATTTAAAAAAGTTACTWTAAACTCCTTAGTATTATTAATATAAATAATCTTAATATTAACTTTATACTATAGCTTTTAAGTAATTACGTAATTAAGTAGTTAATAAGTAAGGTTTTTTTTTAAGTTAAATATAAAGACTATTTAATACTATAATTTATTATTAATAATAAAGTAAAAGTAAGTAAACTATATAGCTAGTTTAATTTTACTAATATTTATATAAATTAGGTTACTATAGTACTACGCCCTTTTGTATGGTGTTTGTAGTAAATATTATAAACTCTTTAATATATTATAAATAGTATAAAGTTAAGGAACTATATTCTTAAGCCTTAGGGGGCACCCCTTTATAAGCTTAATAAATCTAAATAACTTATAATACTCCGGATAGTTAAATTATTAATACTATAACTACGTCTTTTACTACTACTAAATAGTTTATATAATACAGCTCTTCTTAGCTATATTGCTTTTTATAATAGATAAATAAAAGCTTTATTTAGGAATATTAAGGGTATTAAAGACCCTACTACTAGGTTTAATTAAATTATTACTACTTAAAGAGCCTCTTACGAAATATAACCTTTTCCTGCTAAATATATTTATAAAGAAGTTTAGTATATATATAATATTTTATAGTTAGATAACTTTGTTATTACTAAATCTTAAAAAAATAGTACCTATAAGTTTTAAATAAACGTTACTAGTACTAGTTTTAATAAACTAAGGGTTTAAAATTTTTTAATAACTTAAAAACTATAAAATATTATTAATAGTATAGATATTAGTACTAGTATCCTAAAGCTACTAGTTAGAGACTAACTAGGACGTTTTTATTATATATTTTAAGGACTTATTAACTTTTTAATTTTTTTTTTTACTATTAGTTAACTAAAGATCCTTAATAATAGTATTAAAGTTTTTTAAATAGATTTTTATAAAGTATAACTATAAAGGCTTTTATTTTTTATTTTTTAAGGTACTTTTAAAAATATTTTTTAGGTTTATATTATAACTAGCCTTTTAATAGTAAGGTTTGTATTAATAAAAGCTGAGGTTTAATACTAATAATAGTACTTATAAGTACTAAAGGGATTTTAGGGGTTAAGGTACTTAAGTAATTAGTTTAAGTGTTTAATAAAAGGGTTATAGTWGTTACTACTTAAAGGGCTAAAAGTATTTAAAGATTAATATAAGGTTAATAGTTAAAGAACTATAAGAGGAAGGACTTAAGGGTACTTAAGTCCTATTTATATATAAGTCCTGTTCCTTTATTTATACTATAGTAGTAAGTATAATACTAGTTAGGTAAGTGCTTAGTAATTACTAGTAAGTACTTAGTAATTACTACTAAGTACTTAGTCTTAGCTATAGCCACTTAGTACTTTATTTTATTTATACGTAACTTATATTATAGTTCTTTCTTTTTTAGGGAGTTGTTTTATAGTTTATATTAGTTATATCTCCTATTATCCTTTTAACTACTAATCCCCTATAAGTAGGGTTTACTATTATTTATAATTAATAGGTTATAATATTAGGTCTCCTTTTAAAAGTCTTATTTTTAAGACTTAATATAAGTAGGTTATAGTCCCTAGGTTAGGGGACTTATAAACTTACGTTTTAATTATTTTAATACTAATATTATATTAAGTTGTATGTAAAAGTAAAAAGTATCTTTTTTTTTATACTATTATTATTATTTTTTAAAAATTACTAAAAAAGGTTTTAAAGTTATACCTTATTTCTATTATTATACTAAGGAGTTCTATTATAAAATATTACTAGGTTTCTTAATTTATAGTAAGTGTATTACTATTAGTAGTACGTAAAAGTCTTATAATATATCTAAGAATATAATTTATATTTATAGGTTTAGTGTTCCTTTTTTTTATTATTTAGGTTTTTAATAGTTTTTAGTTAAGTATTTTATAATAGAGTTGTGTTATTTTAATAATAAAGAGGAAGAATTTAAAGAGTTATTTAAAAAGCGAATAGAGGCTTTAAAAAAAGCTTAAAATAATATAAATAAAGTTTTAGTTTACTTAAATTGTATATAGTAGTAAAAACGAATAGTATTCTAAAAGGGTTAGAATTTAATAGATATAGTAACTAAAAAGCCTATAAGTTCTTTTAAAGCTACTTAAGAGGCCTAATTAGTTAGTGCCTTTAGTATAGTAGATTTTAATACGATTTTAGTAGACTAGGATCTGAGTACTCTTAGTTTTTTATTAAAGGAGAGTGCTATTAAAGCTATAGGGGGTTTTAGTTCTATTCTAAATTAAGTATTCCTAAGTGTAGAAATATTTTATTAGTTTTAGGTTTTTTATTTAGTTTAAGTTTAGGTTGTGGTTATATTATGCGTGATTTATTTACTAGTATCTTTATAATTTAAGTACGTTATTTTTTTTACTACTAAGTTTAGTATTTCTATAGTTTGTTTTATGTATTAATAAGGTTTAATACGGGTTTCTATATATTGTTATTGTGTCTATAGTCTTTCTATTTAATTAAGTACTTAATCTCTATATTATTTTACTAATTAATATAGTTAATAATTTATTTAATTTTATAGTTTTATTTTAAATTAACTTTGATATAGTTTATAGTATATAACCCTTATAGTATTAGTTTAAGTAGGAATATATAAAAGACTAAGTAATATTTTATAGTATTTAGTAGTGTAAGTTTAAAGTTAACTTTTAAGACTTTTTTAATAATCTTAAAAAGTCCGAGTTTTTTAAAGTCTAACTTATTACTTAGTTGTTTTATTTTAATATTATATTAAACGAAGTATATACTATTTCTTTTTTTAAAGGATAGTCCCTTTATCTTTAAAGTATTAGTATATTTATATATATATAACTTAATAAATTCTAAATTTTATTAGAGTTTTATATAAATTTCTTTAATTTTATTAATTTAAACTTTAGCTTTTACTATTAAGGGTTCCGTTTTTAGTTCTTTATAAGTAATTAGTATAAATCTATAGTTAAAGTAAAAAAGTAAGTTTTATATACTTTCTTTTATTATACTATTATAAGTGAATTAAGTTATTAGTAATAGTATGACTTAATTATTTTATTAATAGTTAATATAATATTTTAAGTATATTTCTAGAATTTAATTAATTCTTTTTGTTTATCCGTTAGTTTAAGGGTAGAATATAGTAGATAGTTATGGTTTAAATTTAAGCTATAAAATTAAAGATTTCTAAAACTTTAAAGTAAACTACGTTTTTTTATTTAATACTATTTTTAATAGTAGACTATATTAACTAAAAATATACTTATTAAAAATATAAATAAGCTTTTTAACTATACTAACTTTAATTTATAGAATAAAGTAAGTATACTTAGTAAGTCTATTTATAATAACTAAAATACTATTAAACTTTTTCCTAGTAAGTAGTTTTTTTAATTATAGTAATTTAATAATAAAATTAAAGAAAATAAATTACTATACTTTATTAGGTATAGAAAGTAGTTATAGTTCTTTATATGGCTTATAGCATACTAACTTACTTTTATTATAAATATTATAGTACTTAATAGTTTTTATAACTTATTTTTTAATAACTTTATTACTATAGTATTACTTAATTCTCTTTTAGGTTTTAGTAACTCTTTAGTATTTATATACTTTTATACTATAAATCGTTTTAATTATTTTATTAGTTATTTATTTAAGTATATTAATACTAATTTATTTAGTAATTATTAAAAAGTAAATAACTAGTATAAAGTTTCTATTTAAATCCTCCTTAAGGATTACTTAAGTCTTATTTAAGACCATTACTTCTAAGTCTAGTTATCTACTAAGAGTATTTACTTTTTTATTTTTTAATCCTTTTTTATATATAATACAAAAGTTAAATTCTAAAAAGAATTCTAACTACTTAATTTATTATTTATTAAGGTCTTTAAATATAGTAAAGTATATAAAGTTTTATAATTTATATATACTATAATTTTATAGTTAGTTCCTAAGAGGTATAGTTTTTATTCTTTAAATACTTTAATAATTACTATAAGTTCTTTATTATAGATTTAGTAGTTAAGTTTTAGTTTATTAAGTTTTTTTAAATAAAAGGCGTATAGATATAGTTATTCTTCTTTATTATATTAACTAAGTTATTTATTAATAGTATAGTTTAAGGCGTTAGTTTTTATTTTAAATAGTAGATTAGGGTTAAGTATTATAAGTACGGGTTTACTAAAGACCTAGTTCTTAACTTTTTAAAATACGTTTTTTTATTTATTTATTTAAACCTATTTAGCGTCTTTTTTAATAAAGTCAGTTAAAGCTTTAATATTTCCTAAATATCCTTTAAAGAATTATTAATAAAAGTTAATAAATTTAAAAAAAAACTAAATATTTTTAATATTCTAAAGTATTAGTTAGTCCTTAACTATAGTAATTTTTTTATTTAATATTTTAATAATTCTAAATATAATAATAAATTTAAAATAGTTTACTTTTTATATATAGAATTTACTTTTTTTTAGTTTAATAAGGAGTTTAGTTTTTTAAAGCTTCTATAGTACTTAGTATATATATTACTTATATTCTTTAAGGGTTTTTAAAAAAATAAAAATATTGTTAAAGTATATAATTATAAAAATATTAAGTTTTTTCTATAAAATATAATTAATTATATTCTAGAATATTATAGGGGCGTTAGTAAGTCTAAAGGGTATTATAAAGTACTTAAAATATCCTCTATAAAAGTAGAATATAGTCTTTTACTCTTCCCCTTTTTTAATTCTAATTAAGTTATAGGCTTTTTTAAAGTTTAKAGCTMTAAACTAGTTAACTCTATAGAGTAGGTTTTGTAGTTCTAAAATAAGTAGTARTAARTATTAGTTTTTAATAGTAATATTATTAAGTTATTAGTAATTAATATAAAGTTATACTTTACTATTCTTTTTTAGTATAAATAAAATTAAGTATCCTACTAGTAATATTAATTCTTTAATATAGCCCTTAGTTAAATATTTATTAATATATTTATTAAGTACTTTTATTTTTTATTAGTTTAACTAGTAAACTCTATTAAATACTAGTATTTATCCCTCCTTAATAAAGATTTTATAGTTAAAGGCGCTATACTCTAGTAAGCTTATTTCTAGTATTAGGGTAAATAACTTTTTATATACTTTATATTCTTTTAAAATAAATAAAAGTTGATTTTTATTTATAATTAGTTCTTTTTATATTATAGTAAAGTCCTTTATATATAATAGCTTAGTAACTACTTCTTTAACTTTTAAGTAAGTAATATATTATAATATATATATTATTAGTATTTTATAGTAAGGTTTGTTTAAAGCTGGTAGTTAACTATGTTTTTTAGTAATTAAACTCTTTTTATAGTTTTAATAAAAGTAGTAATCCTTTTATTCTATTTATAGGTTTTTGTTATATAGTTATAGTAGTTCTAGAATAATATTCTAGTATCTTATATTTATAATATTAAAGTAGTAGTATATTTTTTAGTTATAGTAGTTTAAAATAAGGAGTATAGTTTCTTTATTAATAATACTTTTACTGTACTATACTCCTTTTTCTTTTATATTATAAAGTATATAGGGGTTTTTTTTTTTATTTTATAGTAGTTATAAGTTATTWATAACTTATAGTAATATAAAGTTACTTTAAGTACTGCTATTAATTAAGACTCTAACCCGTATTTTATTTACTATTAAGTTAAAGTAAAGGTATTTATTATTTTTACTTACTTTTATAACTAAGTTAATAAATTTTATTATAATTATTTATTATAATTCTACTATAGTAGGCGAGTTTAGTTTTTTAATTATTTAAGCCTTTGTTTTGTATATATTCTATTATTATTAAGGTACTTAACTACTCTTCTTTTTTTAAGAGTATTTTTAATATTAAGAACTAGTAGTATAAAGTTAGTTTTTTTTTTTTTTTAGAGCTGCTTTTTTTTAAGGGTCTTTACTTTTATAATATAGTAGACCTGGTACTAGTTAATATAGTAGTTTTGTTAATTTATATTATTGTTATATAAGTATTTTATTAGAAAGTTAGGGTTAGGTTTAAAGACTGTTTTTTTAGTTCCTTTAAATTCTTGGATAATTTATATATAGAGTTCTTTTATAAGGTAGATATTTTTATGTAGTACTTTTTTTTTTTAATAAAGAAAGAATTGTGAGTTGAGCTTTTTTATAAAGTATATTTAGTATTTGTCCTTAAGGTATTATAACTAAAAAACGTTGTGGTGTTTTTTATGTAGTGTATTTAGCTATTTGTGGTTTTTTAGTATGCGCTTGAGTAGCTATTTTTTTATTTTTTTAATAGGGTTAGTTTTATAAAAAATAATACATTATTAGTTATTATTTAGGGAAATATATAATAAGTATTTTTGTGCTTTTTTTTATATTAAAGGTTTTTTTTTAGAATTTAAGTTTTAAGTATTAGGTTAGGCCTTTTAAGTGATTTTATTTTAAGTACGTTGTTAAGTAATATTGTAAGGTTTGTTTAAATTATAGGGTGTATTAGACTTTTATTTAATTTCTTAGACTCTAGAATAGGCTATAATCCTTTTTACTCTTTTAGTGTTTTTTATATTTAGTTATTTAAGTTTAAGTAGGTTAGTATAGGTTGATATTCTTTTATTTTGTTAAGTAAGTAATATTTAAATATATTCTGTATAATCCTTTTTAGGTTCTATATTAGTAGTATATTATAGTTCTTTAATTAGCTTATTAAGCTTTTAGATAATTTATTTATTTTTATGCCTAACTTTCTTGTTACTAAGTATTATTAAGTTATAGTATACTTATTATAAACTTATACTATTAAGTTATTCTTAAGCCTTTTATTTTAATTTTTAATAAAGTACTTTATAAGTAACTATAAGTATTCTTTTAAAGAGGTTAGTAATATTATAACTAGAGTAGTTAGTGTTTTTAAAGTACTATCTAGTATTTTCCTTACTACTTTTATAAATAGTATATTTATTACTATAATATACTATTTATAAAAGTTTAGTATAGTCTTTTTTAAAAATAGTATTAAGTTATTTACTTTTTAGTACTAGTTACTATTATTACTTTTTAAGTTAGTAGTAGTTTTTAACTATATATTTTAATTTATTATAATTATAGTACTTAAAGGTGTATTCTTTATTAGTTTTTTATTATTTAGTAGTACTAAAATCTATAGAGTCTATATAGTATTTATAAGTAGTACTCTACTAGTTATTATTTTGTCTTTACTAGTTATTCTACTAGAGCTACTATTTTTAGTTATAGTACTAGAATTATTAAGGTTACTATTAGTACTTTTTATTAAAGTTAGTATTAAGTTATTATTTTCCTTTTTTATAGTATCTTTTTTAAAATTAGTTATTAATTTTAATTATAAGTTTAGTATACTAAAAAAAGTCTTTAAAGTAGTTAATTTTAATAAGTTTATTTTTAACTTTATTTTTTAAACCTTAGTAAAATATAAAAATTTTAAATTCTTTAGTAAAGTTTAGTTAAGTACTAATATATTAGAATTTAGTAGTATAGTAAGTTATAGACTTAGTTTACTAAAGTATAGCGAGATTATACTTAGTTTATTATTTTTAGTTAGGGTTTTAGAATAGAGTTTAAAGGGTGTATTTAAATCCTTTTAAAGTAAAAAAAATATCCCTAACTTTAAAGGTATAGTTATTTAAAGTTTTAGCTTTAAGGAATTATTTTTAAAAAGGTTTAATTTATTAAAGGGTGCGTTTATAGAGGAACGTAGTAGTATAAATAACTTATTTAGTATTATTCTTAAAGTTATTATAGTAAAAGCTTTAATAGTTTTTAACTTAAATTAAAAATTCTTTAAATTATTTAGGAGTTTTATTATAAGTAATAGGTAAATTTAGTTTAAGTTTTTTATAACTATTATAAATAAGTATTTTAATAATATTAGTAGTAGTATAGAGAGTTTTATTTTAATTTTTAACTTTTTAAGTATATTTATTAGTTTATTAAACAACTTACTAGAGTTCTTTTATAGTACTAGAATTTTTATTAAATAGCTTTTAAAACTACTTAATATTATAGTAAGCCCTTTTAAGCTACTTATTAGTATTATTATTACTAGACTTGTTTCTATTGTTTTTTATACGTTATTTTTTTAGTTCTTAAGTAAAGTTATAAACCTACTTATTAGAGGATTTAGATAAGGTAGGAGTTACTTTAGGTGTTTCGCTTAAAAATATTATAGGATACTATTTAGTTAGTATTAAAAGTTAACTTACTAAATAGAAGCTATTAAAATATTATAACTAGCCTTTTAATAGTAAGGTTTGTGTTAATAAAAGCTAAGGTTTAACGCTAATAATAGTACTTATAGGTACTAAAGGGATTCTAGGGGTTAAGGTACTTAAGTAATTAGTTTAAGTATTTAATAAGAGAGTTATAGTAGTTACTACTTAAAGGGCTAAAAGTATTTAAAGATTAATATAAGGTTAATAGTTAAAGAACTATAAAAGGGAGGACTTAAGGGTACTTAAGTTCTATTTATATATAAGTCCTATTCTTTTATCTATACTATAGTAGTAAGTGCGATATTAATTAAGTAAGTACTTAGTAATTACTAGTAAGTACTTAGTAATTACTACTAAGTATTTAGTTTTAGCTATAGCTACTTAGTACTTTATTTTATCTATACGTAACCTATATTATAGTTCTTCCTTCCCTAGGGAGTTATTCTATAGTTTATATTAGTTATATCTCCTATTATCCTTTTAACTACTAATCCCCTATAAGCGGGGTCTACTACTATTTATAACTAACGGGTTGTAATAGTTTACTAAAACGGGAAGCTAATTAGTAACTACCTCTCCTTTACTCTTAGTTTTTTTTTTTTTTTTTAGTTTTATAGTTAATTTTAATATAACCCTTTTTACTATAGTTATAATACTTATAATTTATTTTTAACTTTTTACTACTTTTAGTATATAAGCTACTATTTACTAACTATATAACTATTAACTTTACTTTACTATTAATATAATATTTATTTACTAAGTTAGATATTAGTCTTTAAAGGGTTAAGAAAAAGCCTTAGTAATAAAAGGACCTAAAGTAAGTAGTTTAGTTATACTATTAATTATAGGTTCTTTTAAGGAACACATAAATTTTATTTTTTAACTAAAAAGAGCCTTTTATAGTGTAGTATTAATAAGTAAACTTATTAAACTTTATAATATATACTAAAGGATTATTTAACTTAAGAGTTAATTAGTATAGCTTATTTTAAAACTAGCCTTATAAAACTAGCTTATTATTAATATAGTATTAAGTAAATATATTCTATATTTTTATTGTAAAAATAAAATAAACTACTAGGACTAAGGAACCCTTAAAAACTATTTTTTTAATTTTAAATATAACTTTAAAATTGTTTTTATAACTTATAAACTATATAAGTTTAATATAGTAGTATTTTATTAATAATATAATTTATATAAACTATATAAATTAATTAAAGCCGCTTTTTAATAGGTACTTTTTAGGTATTTTTAGTAAGTACTTATTAAAAAGGCCGTTTTATATAACTTTCTTTTTACCTTCCTTAGACTTAGTATATTTAAATAAACTAAAAAAGGGCTTTAGTATATCTATTATTATAATATCTAACTTTACTACTAGTGTATTAGCTAGGCTTTATAACGTTATAGACTAGTAGCTATAGTTGTTCTATATTAGGGCCGGTAGATACTAAGGGACTAGTTAAAAAGGCGTCGCACGGCGTATCTCTAGGTCCTTAGGTACTTTAGAATTAGTCTCTAAAGTACTTTCTATAACTATAATTATAGGTAAAACTCCTATAGGCTTTATACTCTTAAGCCACTTTCCTTTAAATACTATAATTTTATTTCTTTACTATTTTAATAATATAATTAACTCTTTAATTTACTATTAAAGTACTACTACTATATTATTACTAGCTTTTTTTCTATTATCTTTAACGCGCTCTTTTTAAGTACTTAATAATATTATAAGTAAACTACTAGTTAAGTAATAAGGGGACTGTAGTTCTACTAAGTAACGGGTAGTTAATTAATTTATTATAAATAGCCTTATATAAAAAGTTGTACTACTATATAATAATAAGGGGTCTTAATACTAATTTAATAAAGTGTAAGTATAATAAATTAACTATACGTAATTAGATCTATAGGTACCTTTATAAAGGGTCTAACCCCCTATTTAAATAAAAGAAAATCCCTTAAGGTATAAAACCCTAGTAATCTATATATCCTATTTCTATCACTTAAAGCCGCTTTTAGTAAGCCACGTCTTATATACCCACACTACTTACTCCTACACCCAGCTGCTTACCAGATGCGTCGTCACATTTTTATCTAACATCCGCACCATATTATAAGGGAGGCAAAATACCCCTAGTTCTCTTCTAGAGCCATTCCATGAACTCAATGGTATCTCCATCTTCTGCCCACTGGCTGGCATAAGAAACGTGGTTCGCCTTCGCCACGTGGACAAATTGCTGCTCTGCGCGGCCTAAGCTTGCTCCACATGCCCCTCTAATCGCGGCTACCCTCAGCTATGAAGCTGAAGAGCTTCGTTGTTTGGGTTGGGTATTTCTGCGGCGTTGCTCTCGGACAGAACGCATCGGTGCCCGCGGTGCCTTCACAGCCTTCGAACGATACATTGGGGTTTCCTGCCTGCGCGGTATGTTTCCTCTCAAATGTCGACGAGAAGACACTCTGACATTCCAAGCTTGTATGTATTCTCGACAAAGTCTCCAACTCCAATTGCCAGACGATCGGAAACACAATATGCGTCTGCCACGATCAAGGATTCTACAAGCAGGTGGAGTCATGTGTGATGTCTGCATGCACACCGCCAGAAGGCATTGGTAAGAAGATATTCTATCGCCTGCCGAATTCAGAGATATAGTGACGGATTTTAGCTGACCACGCCCCAAAGCTGCACAGAAGGCCAAAGCCGAGTATTGCCACGACCCCGTTCGGTCACAAGTGACCATGTTATACGGGCTACGCTCGCTTGAAATTACCGCCTGGCTCTTGGTTCTCTTCCGGTTCTACGCGCGATGGGCAACTGGGCTCTCCTATGGCTGGGATGACTATGTCATGATGGCAGTAGCGGTAAGCTTGCGGACAGGACAGATGTGTTTGTAGCAAGAAGCTAAGCAAACATGCGTTCTCCAGGCAATCTACATCCCTCAGCTGGTCATCAGTCAATTAAGTGGGCTTCGCGAGACCATATCTCCTAAGAGACGTTCAGCTAACCAGAGACGCAGTGGACGATAATGCGTTTGGGCGAGATATTTGGAACGTGGAGTGGGACAAGATCATGCTCGGGTTGAAGGCAAGCAATCGGCCGTGCTAGATTTCAAGGCGCCTACTGACATCCTGACTATTGCAGCTTTTTTTCGTCCAAGAGCCGCTTTACTTGCTACAGCTTGGCCTGACCAAAATATCCATCCTCTTTCTCTATCTTCGGATATTCCCCGGACGGAAGTTCAGGACCATCACGTATACGTTCATGGGGTTTGTGGCCCTGACGACCTTGGGGTTGGTCGGAGGGTCGATTATCGAATGCTTACCCATTGGCTATTTCTGGGACGCCTGGAATACGGAGTACTTGATCCACACGAAGAAATGCGTCAATCTGACAGTAGCAGTCTTCGCCGCCGCCGGGGTTTCGATCTTCCAAGACATCATTATGATCATCCTGCCTATCCCGCCGCTGATGAAAACACAGATACCGAGGAAAGACAAGATTGGGATTTCGGCCATGTTCATTCTTGGTCTCCTTATCACGGGTGCCAGCTGTTTCAGGCTTCAGTACATCAATGTTGCATACTCTCCCAACCCCTTCTGGGATTTTGAGCCCGCGCTATTGTGGTCTCTGGTCGAACTGGCTATGTCTTTTCTAGTCACCAGCCTCCCGGCATTGCATAATTACTACACGCGAATAGTCAAGCCTAAGTTCAGAGCGTACATGGAGAGCCTGCACACGACAAAAACATCACACGACAGTAGCACTGGGCCAGGAGGACGACCGGGGCAGAACAACTTGCGGTCCCAGCTGCGATCTCGGCTGGGAAGAAGAGCCGCGAGGGGTGGCAACAATAACCTGATCTCGACGCTGGCTTTCACGCGCGTGTCCTGGAAGTCTTTAACCGGCCGAAGGACAACATCTCAACCGAGAGACGGTCTGTCGTCGACGTTACCGATTGACGGGGGGGACTTGGCGGGAAAGTCAGCACCTCGAATATCTTTGACGGAGCTCGACACAGGTACGGAGTTGTGTGACGGAAATTGGGGATCATTTGTTATGGAGATTCCAAGCGCAATAAACGAAGACCAAGAGACGGAGCGGGAGACCGTGCATGCTTTGGCCTGGGTTGGAAGAACTGGACACAACAGAGCCGAGCCAAATGACCAAGAGAGCAGACGGAACAACTCCACGCCAAGGGGCAGCCATGTAGTATCGGGATGGCCCCTGAGAGATGCTCAGGCTTAGAGACACCAATAAAGTAAAATTGAATCACTTTTTGCTGTAGATTGACAGCATTGGTGATTGTAACTATCGGAGAAGTGAACAAGTGTGTTTCCCAGGTTATGGACATAGAATCATGTGACTAGTTGATCACGTCCCATCACGTTATTGCGACGTGGAGATCTCGGCCCCCATTCCCCGCTCACTACCTACACTAACTGGGAGCCGGAAGATCCAAGGAAAAAAAAAACATTCCAGCCGCGTGACCCGCTAACCATCCGACAGCGCTCACACCCTCTGATCGGAATCCAGCTCTTACCACGGGCACGCTCGACTCAGACACAATGGAGAAGAACAGTCGAATCATCGTTATCGGCGCCGGGGTGTTCGGCCTGTCCACAGCTGCGCAACTTGCATCGGAAGGATTCAAGCATGTCGTGGTGCTCGATCGCCATATGCCACCAGTAGGGGACCCCTGAAAGGATGATGGGTGTCAGAATCGGGGCACTGACTCAATAAAGGTGCCAGACGGATCGAGTTGTGATATTTCACGCGTCATACGTTTCGACTACGGCGACGAAGACTACACGAACGTCGCCTACGATGCCTTCCTAAGATGGAGTCAAGAATCCAAGTATAAAGGCATTTTCCACCCTTCTTCTTTCATTCTCACAGGCAGCATGAGCGGCAAAGACGAATCATGGATCGATAAAACAACGGCACAGCTCAACCGGAAGGGGTTGCCCTGGACCAAGCTGGACAGCTCAGCGGCAGCCAAACGAGCATTTCCTGTTTTGAGCGGTACTCTTGCAGAGCCTTCGTTCTCGGGATACTTTAACGAAGCAGCAGGGTGGGCAGATGCAAGCAAGGCCATCATCCAGCTACGCAATGAGTGCTTGGAGCAGGGCGTTTCCTTCGTCTGTGGAAAGGCCGGTACAGTCACCGGCTTCGATACGGACTCGGAGTTGAACATCACTGCCGCCCGCACTCTTGGTGGTGATAGCATCCCGGGCCACTATTTTGTCTTGGCCGCGGGTGCTTGGTCCTCAAACCTTGTATCCACGTACAATTCAACTTTGGCAACAGCACAGGTTGTGGCCTACACATCTCTTACCGACGCAGAGGTTCAAAAGTACAAGAGTCTGCCCATCTATGCAAACTTCAATACCGGCTGGTTCAATTTTCCACCACACGAAGACACCAAGACGCTCAAGATGGCCGTGCATGGTTGGGGCTATACTCGGGCACCCGGGGAAGGAGAATCGTCCGTTGAGACGAATACGTCGACGCCCCGTCTGTACCCCAGCCGCGAGCGTCCAAACTTTTGCCCCGCAGAAGGAGAGAAGCGGCTTCGCGAAGGTCTTCGGGAAATCCTGCCAGAACTAGCGGATCGCCCTTTCGAGAAGGTCACCATGTGCTGGTACACGGACACCCCGACGGGTGATTTCATTATGGATTACCACCCCGACTATATGAATCTGTTTGTGGGCGGGGCAGGAAGTGGACAGTAAGTTTCCAAGTTCCCCCGTAATAACGTCGGTAAACACGTACTTGAACTCGAAGGCTGACCATATTCCAACAGCGCATTCAAATTTCTTCCGGTCCTTGGTGAATACATGTCCTTGGCTCTGAAGAGAAGTCTGCCTCCAAACCTAGCTTCCAAGTGGCGGTTCAGAAGCGAGTACGCCAACCAGCCGGACGTTTTTCTGGGAGACGGAAGCAGAGGCGGTCCGGCTCGGCGTGAGATAAACGCTACAGAGAGAGCCCGATTGGATTCTGTCGACAGAGCACGACTCTAGGTCGAAATCTCACAGAGAGTAACAAATTCTCTCATTGGCCCTGCTCTTGTTTCGCAGAAGAACAAGAGGTCACGAAGTCCGACAACGGGCTTCTGGCAAACGCGGTATTAGGTTTTACAAATGTTTACAGTAAAGTAGCACCAAAGAGAACGAGACCACAGATGTCAGAAGCGGTAGGCCTCGATTTCATTTTCTCAAAATCTTCACCTCTCGTTGTGCTACACTGAAAGTAGTGGGAATGTTCGCAACTGAAAGAAAACACCAAAACACAACATCGAATACCTAGCTCCCCACACTCCCTCCTACATTCCCTTACGCTCCTCATTTTGAAACAATCATGTAACAAAGGCAGGCCTACTGGCAGTTGCGTCCTCAAAAACCACCTCTCATGATTTGTCGTAAGCCGGTCGCCGTTACCGGAACATGAACACCAGAGCTGACCCCGGACTGACCAGCACTCGCTGGGAGTCGAGCGAATTTCCGAAAAGCCTCCTCCTCAGCTTGCTTAGCTAATTTCGCCTTCTCAGCCTCCTCGACCTCCTTGGAGCCCATATTAGGGTCCGTTGCTCTGAAATCATCCTTTGGATCATCCCATCGCAGACCTTGACGGCGATCCTTCTCTTTCTTGATATTTTCTCCCAGTTGGATATTTGTTCCGAGCTGCACCGTGTACATCGGGTTGCCGTTTTCACCTGCCTTCGGCAGAAGACCTCCGGGGGTGTAGAGTGGGATCGCTCGGCAAGCTGCCACCAAAGCACAGTGGAACCTGTTGCTTCTCTGGGAACGGAGCTTGTCGTCAGACCAGTTGTTGCGATGCGTGAAGGCAAGCCGAAGCTCCATCTTGTTGAGTTCGTGGAGGCTGACAACGTTGAGGGCCAAGCTGTCCGGAATGTAGTCCCTTGCGTTGTTCGCCATGAACTCCTCCAAAATGGTGCGGAGGCGCACGATATCTTTGAAGCCAGTCCGAAAATCGACGAACATTGAGATGCCTTGTCGGTTGATGCCGGATCTTGAGAAGTTCTCGATCCTCTTCTGCGAAAGTCGGTCGTTGGATATCTGAAGATCGCAGCCGTTGTCGAGTCGCCGGAAAACGGTGTACAGCAGTGACTGCCGCTTGACTACGCACGAGGTCCCGACAGTGGAGCCTGGGTTGTAGACGTTCACAACGTCACCGAGGTCGTAGGGGTGATCGAAGAAGACGAACACAATACCAACAAGAAGATGATGGAACGTGCGGCCGACAGCAAACGACAAACCAATGGCGAGACTAGACAGGATCGTCTGGATTTGCTTGATTGCCGGCACGTACGCGACCACTGGAGAGGGCGTTAGCTTGTACTATTCCGGGAGGTGACAGGTGTTTTATCTCACTGATGAAGAAAATCATGACCGCTGCGAGAATGAGAAGACAGAACCAGTCAAATGTGTTGAGGCAGTGGTCCATGTTCACCATGTTTCGGTAGATGCTGTGCCTGGTCGCACCGCCTTCGGTGACGATGCCCACAAACTCCTCGATGCGAATATCAGGACTGTTGTTCTCGTTGAGAGTCTTGAAAATCGCGATGGCCTCATCTCTGCGATGTGGACCAAGAACTTCGACAATGTCGTTTGCCGTGAGCCCCTGGTTGCCTTCTGCGACAAGAGACAACCAAATGCGTCGCGCCAACGCCGCGGCCGAGGTCGGGCTGGCCCAAGCACGCTCAATAACCGCATACGAGCCTGCAGGTCGAAGCCAGTGAGCGTTCGGCTCGTCAGAGATGAAGTTACCGAATAGGCTCGTTGCCTTGTAACCGTCAAGTCCGAGGCGAGCAAGATAGCTAGAAACACGGACGCGACTCGACGCATGCTTATCGCCTTTAGCGTTTCGGATAAGCTTATCCTCTTCCAAGAAAGCGCCCCGGTGTGGCGGACAAATGTAGACGGAAGCATCGTAGAGAGCGATGAGAGCGTTCTGAAGATCTTTGGTGCGACTGAGCTTGACGTTATCGCCTCGATAGTGATAGTGGATTGTGAGGTAGGAAATCAAGAGCTTCTCGACTAGGTAAAAAGAGACCCAAAGAGTCGCCTGTTCTAGAATGTCGGCGAGAACATCGTCCCACCCGAAAGTGTCCGGTGGCTTATTGACGTTGACAGCAAGAAGTTCGTTCTCACTAATGCACTATAGATGAAAGGTATCAGCAACCTAGAACACAGATGGACATCAAAGGTGGATATGACCTACGGCAGCAAAGAAGATGTAAGTGATGACCGTAGTTCCGAGGAACGCGATTGGTCGTCTCATCAACTTCATGACTCTCCAATACCTCTGGTGAGCCGAGTTCGTATATCTAGCACATTGTGAGTAAAACCGCCAGATGCCAGGGCTGACTTGCTGTCACCCACGTACCTCGCAATAAATCTGAACAGGTACGGGAAACCCAGCCCAACAAGATCCGAGAAGACAGCTCCTACCCAGGTGACTTCCAACCAGAGGCATATGTAGAACACAAGGGCCTGGGACTGCTTTTCCTGGATAGTTTGGGCTGTGCCCTCTGCAATGTCATCATCATTGCTCAGCACAATAAGCGGGATGAGAAAGGCAACGAAGACGACGACGACGACGAGAGCATATCGCAGAGCCCACCAAAAGAGTCTCCTTCGATGGTGAGAAATGACCATAGATGGCATTCTCTGCTGCATATCGGTTGGCTGGCTTCTATGTTCGTCGTTGCTTTCGACTTCGTGAGTGCCGGGAACTGGTTGGTAGGCCTTGGACTCAACCCATGTCGTGTTGTGAGACCCCTGAGGCGAAATCGGATTGGCTTGGGATTTCCCAGACGGACTATAAGGCAAGTTGGGTGAATTGTCTAGAGAAGAACTGGAGGTGGCCTGATTGGTTATGCTGTCGGGCTGGCCGTTGGCGACTGGCTTTCTGTAAGACGGGGGCAAGCTTTCACGGGACCTGCGGTCCATGTTGGTGGCAGTAGAAAGACTGATGAACCGAAAAGATTAAGACGAAAAAAGAGAGCTGGAGCTTCCTGACCTGGCCAGGGTGGGTATCCAGGCCTTTTTCTCTTTTCTTTACCGTTAGAACTTGACGAAGAAGCCCAGGCTGGCGAGAAGACCCCCTGTATACAAAGTCATGTCTCGCCACAAGCCACCAGACAGGAAATTTGGCTCTGAGCCCCTACTCAATCTAGATTAACGTAGGATTTAAGTCGAGCAAGCCGTCAAAACGAAGAGTAAAACGGAGTTGAACTAATTTGCCGCCGTGACGGATCGTCGTGCCATCAAGCTTTAGAGCTCAGCCGTGCCGAGACTAGCGCTCACGAGTTGACCCTTAAATTAGTTACCACGGGCGTTTAGGAAAGGTCTCAAAGAGGATGCCTAGCAATTGGATGGAAGCTACCCGTCATGGAATAGTGGCGTTACAGGGCTGAAGCCGGCCTGGTCACAGATAGAGGGCCGCGGGCGTTGGGATGCACGGTCTCTAACCCAAGCAGCATCCTTTCAACCTTGGCTCAGCAGTTTGATGCTGTGACGATGATTAAACCCAGACCCCTCATTAGCGTTGCTGGGCTTCCACATTCCAGGCAGACGAGGAAACGGTCAATCCATTGGTCGGCACTACACTCCCTCAAGCCATGTTTGCCACCCGTTCAATTTGCCCAACTCTAGGCATCTAGATAACGGCACTTAGAACACCTCTTAGTTTCACTTCGTTACAGAGAATCATGTTGTTTTAGCACCGATGGACCATGATGGACCGCGAGGCACTAGGTTTGAGACAGAACAATGTCATTATCCGTACTCCAATCCAAAAGAAGTCGCAGCACCAATACTTCACTAACCCGGGGATGAACGAGTGTGCCACTAATATATGTCCCAGCCCTCGGTACAATCGTGCAATCCTACTCGTGATCATCCGGATGGAACACCAGAGCCCGAACCTCTATGCTCTCTCGGGGTGGTGCATCTTCGACAGCAGTCGGGTCAACAAAGGCAGTGTGGGGGACCCTGCGAGCCCGCCCGTCCGTCTTCGTGTCGAAGCACTTAATGAGGAGGACTTCATCGGGGGTGAGGCCCGACTTGTAATACCATTGGTGATGCTCCCGGTATTTGACCTGATAAGTCTCGCCCCTGCGATCGGGATATATGAGCTCAGTCACGACCAGGTCTGAATCCGACACAGAACCAGCGTCCGCAACCGCGAGTGGATCTCGCTGTACAGTCTTGATGGGACGCCAAACGTTGATGATCTGCACACGGCCTCTAAGCAGTTCACCAGCGTCCGCTGGGAGATGATGAGGCACACGTGAGAGTGCGGCCTTGTAAGACTGATCAATGTGAACTCTTTGGACTGGCCCGCGGGCATCACGGCTTTGAGTAGAGTTGGGCAAGTGGCGTCGAATGGTATGATCGAAGATGAAGACCCGACTGGCCCCTGTCCTGCTTGGATATCAGCACAACGTGACAGAAACAGGCCATATGGGAGCTAGACTCACACGCTCTTGATAAGACTTTCTGTCTCAGGGTAATAAGAAGACTTGATTTGAGAGTCGTCGAGAAAGCTTTTCTCGGTAGCTATGTGGCGGTGAACCTGGAAACCGTTTTGGTCCAGCGTATATCCGCCTTCGTTGCCAGTGATGTCGTGAATCACGACGTTGTGAGTCTCGAAAGGTCTGTCGTAAGTCTCTGGCTTGTTGACATAGGTCGGATGTGGCGGCGAGCCATCCTCGTTTTCCTTGAAGTATTGCAAATCGGCCAAAACGTATTTCTGGGACCGGGGATTTGTTAGGAGCACCTGGGTAGTTTCATGTCGCGAGGAGCCGAAGGGACCCAGGCCTTCTGACGAAGTGGTATGCTGGACATCAGCGGCCGCCATTGCAATTTTCAGGAACGAGGACTAAAGAGACGCAGATTGAAGCGGCTTTCGGTCTCGGTTGAGCTGAAGTCTGACAGCAGTATCCAAGCCAGGCCGCAAGTAGTGATGGCTTTATATCCCATGGATCTACACGCTGCACACCAGCACGCCATCTTCGTCCGACCATTGACGAATCTGGATTGATAAGCAGCCCCAAAGGATTCGCCATACGTCTGTAAGATTCACTACTACGCCTTGTCCAACGACATTGTTGAAACCTTGAGGCCTTTCACGTGATAGCGATCTTGATTTCAAATCACGGACGAACTCTTTATTCGTGACCTGCAAACAGTGCCGAAAGCTTGCGGTACCTAGGCTGATTACAATTTCCAAAAGAGCCAAGGGGCAGTATGCCAGCTACGTTACACACGAAATCTCGGCTTGCATTGATATGTGCTCGGCGTCAACCAGACGTAGACTGCGGAAACGTGATACAGCATATATCAGGGGATTGAAACAGCCAGCATTTTTATTGATGTATGTCAGGTGTCTGGTCGCAAACGCGGGTGCGGTAAACCCTTCAAAGATCAACATGTATAAGCTTCGTGATCGTTGTTCCGTCCTTCAAGATTTCTTCCCGTTCTTCTATTCTATATCCCCTCCAGCGAGGTATGACCACAGTCCAGATGTACCAATAACAGACGCCGGCAACAAGGCTGCGGTTGTCAGTCAGCAAAGGGATAGGGAGGACGCAGCAGGATCAGAACTCACATGCTGGAGCCGACGATGGCGTAGGTCGCGTAGAATAAACCACTGGCCGGTTTCGTCTTTGGAGGGAAGAAGGGGGCCGCTAAAAGAGCAATGCTCAAGGCAACTCTTAGAAGTACTGCGGGCAGCCAAGCTTTGAACGGCCTCTTGAGATCTGGCCGCTTGAAGCGGAGCCACAAGAGACCTGTTCCAACAGCGAATGCCACGAATTGGCCCGGATATCCCTCTACCTCCAGGATAAACGAGTAGACTTCGCCTGATGGCGGAAGCGTGATCACCAAAAAGGATGGAATGTAATGTACGAACAAGCCCCCCAAGGGAGAGTTGAACGGCCTCGTGGAGGAAAGCATTTCGGAAAACGGAAGGAATCCCTGCCTGGCAATTTCCTGCTTGACGCGAGCCTGGACAGATGAGCTATTAGATCATAAGTCACCACGCCCAGAATGCCGCAATAACGTACCTGGGCGAAAGCAACGACGAGGACATTGCCCCCAGCACTCAGTGCGACGGCAAGCGGGAGAATAGTTCTACCCATACCGTGACAAAAGACCCTCTCAAAGAAAAGGGCCGCGATCAACTCGCCACTCTGTTTGATTTCCTCAATGGGAACCACCAGAAAGTACGCTACATTGATCAGTAGGTACATACCGCATGCCGTGGACAAAGCAGCGACGGTGACAGAACGCAGGGTGCGAACTGGATCTTTGACCTCGTTCAGAACCAAATTGGCGTTGTCGAGGCCAGAATAGGAGTAGAAGACCTTGAAAAGTGAAGTTGAAATGATGCCCCAGTTCCAGTTCGTGCCTTCCCACAGACTTCCCCACGAGATGGTAGGCGAGGTGGCCTGAGCAGATTCTGTCGATGGCTTGAAGAGAACCACGTAAAAGCCGCAGAAAATCATGAATATGACCAGACCAACTTTGATCCATCCCAGGAAATTCTGCAGCTTCACCCCGACGCGAGGGAAACAACCATGAATCAGGGTAATAGTCGTAAGGAGACCAACAGCCAGTGTTTTGCGGAGAAGGTCAGAAGGGTTATCGCCGCCAAGAGCAAACAGCATGTATTCGCTGAAGACAATGCAATTGCTCGCAGTAAAACCCAGCAGAACGACCTGAACTGCGATGAGGGTGGACGCCAAAAATCGAGGATGCCGGTAAGTGAACTCGAGGTAGACCTTATCCCCGCCAGAGCGTGGCAGCATGGAACCGAATTCGAGGGAGACCATCAGTCCACAGGCGGCAACGAGGGCCCCAACGAGCCACAAGGAGAGTGAGAGGCCAGGACTACCAACGGATTTGAGAATGGCTCCAGGTGTAGCAAAAATGCCGCTTCCGATGACTCTGGAGATGACGAGGATGTAGGCGCTCTGCCAGGTGAGAGTGCGACCAAGGGTTGATGTTTCCGGCAGGACATCATCTTCCACCGAGCGCGATGGGTGAACCTGGGACGTGGTGGTTTCTTCGTCGAGTACTGTCCGAGTCGCCGGAGCGACTGGCGATTTGGCGTCTTTTACAACCGTGATTTGCGGCGAAGGAGGCGGCGTCGCAGAAAGAAGAGGTCGCCTCTCCGGCTCGTCATGTCCATCCATTGTCGTTTACGTACCGATGATTGCGACGGTAGGGTGATGGCAAAGCGATGGGCTTGGCTATTGACGAACAAACATTGAAATTCGGCATTGGGCGCTATTTGGTCTTGAATGCGGCATCACAGATGACAGCGTCGCCATGTGAAGAAAGAGAAAGCTCGACCAGGATGCGCAGTCCGGCGGCCGAGCGAGGGACACAAACGCTGGGTTTGCAAGGGGGTCCAAGAGGGCGTCAGCAGAAGCTCGCGCGTGCCCATGAACAACGTTACTCGGTTGCTTGGTAAGAATAGAAATTCGCCATCTCATCAGCAGAATGACATATCAAGTTAGTAGTGTCTGAAATGGCGTAATTTTGTTTCAAAAGGGCGACTTTTGGAGGGAGAGCGCACAGGATGCTTGTTTTGCATTGGGCGGCGGATTCGCACGCCATCATGGCGCGAGGTGACGAGAAGCCGTGGGGGAGGGGCAAGACCACACTTTCTTCATCGCATTGGCTTTGAGCAATCCCGAAGGTAGCGCAACCAAGAAGTTAATTGAACATCGTAGTCCCCAGGAATACCGCCGTTGCCGCTGCCGTTCGTCTGTGCAACCGCGGAAGACCGGAAGCACCTCAGAGGAAGCTTCAGCATCCGCCCCTGCACGCATGGTCGGTCCGTCCGTCCATCGTGGTGCCCGTCGAAGAAACCGGGGATAGGACGGAACGTACTCGGCAAAACAACCCGATTTGTCAAATCCCCTTGCCCAGAAAAACGATTTTGGCAGCTCTGACACCAAAGCCAAACCCCCTCGAAACCATCCTCGGCTCAGCGTGGGGTATTATCTATCGCAACACTCTCGAGCGCCGAAATCACGTCTGCGTTGACTGCCGCAAAAGACCTGTCCTCGTTCAACCTCGAAATGACCATCTCTGCCGTGACCAACCCAAGCTCCCCGTGAAACCATTGGTGGAGGCTATCGGGCTCTTCCGTTCCGTCGTAGGACGCAAGGATAGTAATGATTTCGACAGTGTTGTCATTGACCAATTGCAGAGTCTTCCCGAAGACACCGGAGTTCGTGGGATTGTCGAGGTAATTTCTCAGCAGTGGTACCCTTTCGGGATGGCAATATCTCTCCCGTGCAATTTCGAGAGGAGTGCGACCCAGCTTGTCTGCAATCCATGGACTGGCCCCTTTTTCGAGCAACCTCTTTGCGGATCGATGGTCGCCAATCTGAACCGCCATCGCCAGAGCAGTCATATCCAGTGGCCCACCTGCATCGTCAATGTAGTTCTGGGCATCAAACCTCTCTAGAATCTGGGAGACGACGATGTCATTCATACCTTGCTCCGTAGCCGACAAACCCGACTCGACATCGTGACACAAAGCGTACTGAACCGCCGAGAATAGCCCCCGTGGAGAGACTGCAACCATGAACCCGTCGGACTAGTTCTGAACAGGAAGATTCAGAAGAAACTTGATTCGATGCAATGAGTTTCTCGTTCCCATACGGATCAGGTCCCCAAGAAGAGTTGTATTCTTCTGAGACACTCGGTGCACCTCTGCACCTCTTTCGAAAAGGTACCTTGCGACAGTCAGATTGCCGCAGTACACCGCCGTCTCGAAAGCCGTGGCGCTTTCTGTAGGAATCCAATCCGGGTGCATACCGCTTGCCAAGATACTGCGTACGAAAGAGACGTCGTCAGACTCTTTAGCAGCCTTTGCCAAGGGGGTGTCCCTGTTTCTGCTGAGGACTGTTGTGCTGGCTCCGGCTTCGAGCAACGCTTCAACCGTCAGTTAAGGCCATGAAAAGAGCCGTATCCCCGGCGAAAGTGGCGTCGATGTTTACTGCAAACCCATGCCGAATACCCGAAAGCATCACGTCGGATGGACATTGGTGAAAGGCCACGGCGAAAACGGCAGCTATTTTGGAGTCACCCATCTCCAATACGGCGTCTGTTGGTGCCCCATGCTCGACAAGGATTGCGATGGTCTTTCGCATTTCTTCTTCGAAAGCTGTTCCGTGACAAATGAGCCGTGGCCATCGGGTGAGAGCCCTGAGGGGACCCCAGAGTGGCCTTGCAAGAACTGGGTGACCCCGGACCATTGGCCCCGCGACCACCCCAGTGCCTTTCTCGCGGAGGGAATCTCTAAGATTCTTGATACAATGTCCGAAAAGCACAACATCGATGCCATCTGCAAGGCATTGGCCTGAATTGCCTCCCCCTCTTTACAGTCCAAACAAACCAAGGGATCAGCGCCGATCTCGAGGAGTGCATCGACTGCTGCCAGGTTATTTGCCGCAACGACCCATTGAAGCGGAGTCCACTTCAGATCTGCCCAGGTCGTGTCAGACTGAATGGTGCGCGAATGCAAAAACTCATTGATGTCAAAGGTCACCGACTGCGCATTCGGGTCCCCGCCGTTGACGTGAAGCATTGGAGCAATGGTGCGGATACCCTCAGGCGGGAACTTGGATAGCCAATGTAAAGGGGTTATGCCCAGTGAGTCCCCAAGTCTCGAGTCGCTTCCGGACTGAAGCGGTATCTTTATGATAGAAAGTCGACCAAGCCGGCAAGCAATCAAAAGAGGGGTTTCTCCGCGTTCTGTTACGCGAAGAGAAAGAATCTCAGCATGGGCAACAATGCAGCCTTGAACGGATTGAAGTTGGTCTTGAGCAATCGAAATCATAATAGCCTGCCGAGGGGTAAAGCTTGTTGCCTTGTCTCCCTCTTGTGATGGAATCAATCTGAGATCGAAGTCTATCGACTGGAATTCTTTTTTTTCTTTTAGCCTGTCTGTCGATGGTAGTCCAACTTGAGGGCGATGCGTCTTTGAGTTTCTAGAGCGCCATGGCATTGCCCGCCATCGCGGATGTCTCCAGCCACCCGATCCCCTTATCCATACTCACGGAACCGCTTGGTGGGCTTCGACAGTCAAAAACGTTGATGAACAAGTTTTGAGCCTCTTCGTGTCCCAGTTTAGCTGACTTAAGCAAGTACGCTTAGCCAAGCTCTAAGTTGTAGTCGACGCCAATGCCGTTGATATGAGCAACTGCCAAGCTGAAAGCTCCAGCTGCTTGAATATGGTTGTCTCGAGTGCTCTCTACAACTTCGCGCAGGCTTGCGATGACATCAGCTTGTATTTTACTCGGCATCTTGTGGTAGACCCCAGAGGCCTTACGAAACTATGTTTTGATGTTAGTGTTTGGTTCAAAACTCAGCCAGCCACCGACCCCGTAGATCGGACAATGTCACTTTTGCTGGGAACAAAGTCGAGGTGCCGCTTGAGACTTAGATTAGGCTACTTAGAAGTGGGAATACTAAGAAAATATCAGCAGGTACCGGGAAAGGAGCTACTATTAACGTGCATACACTGCTAGATTTCCTGTCGCCTCCCTCCTGTAAGATGTGAGCTTTGGCTCTGGAGCAAGGCCTGAAAGGTCTACCAAAAACGAGAAAAGACGTTGCATAGGAAACTTGACTATGTCTCCAGGATCCTCCGGTGTGCCTAGTACTTCGAAGACCTGACTTATCGTTCGCTTTTTGACGAGGTCGTGGAACGAGTTGCCCAGTGGCAGATCTTTAGATACGGTAGCGGTCTTGTGTATCCAGAGAAGCATTTAGCCGATCTTGGCACAGCTATCACGTAGCCCCTTAGCCTGAGTTTCCGTCATTTGCACGGTTTCAAGGTCCAGAGGAAGATTTGCGATAATTCTTATTGCGATCTTAAGGCACATGGTGGTAAACGCATCCGTAGAGTTCGGTGGATCCGGTTGAGCGTCAATGTCATAAGCTATAAGATAGCGCATTGAGTCAACCGCTTTTTGAACCCTAGTAGTGTTGGATACTTCGTTGTCGCCTTTATCTTCAGGATGTTCTGATGCAATCTAGAGCATCTTCAGTAGGACGAGAATTCGATCCACACTACTGAATCGATCCACAGGGTCCGACTACAAACAATAGAACTAGAGTTTGTAGAGTATTATTAGAGGCAGTCCTTTATTCTGTCGACCCATTAGCACTTGGATAGGAATAATAGTGGAAACTATATTTGACTTCTTTATTTTTCTAAGATTCTCCTCCAGACCATCTACTGGTAATTTGTTATAGAAATAAGATCCGTATTTAAAAATCGTGAGAGGCGTTTAGCCGTAACTGTAAATGTCCAACTGCTTCAAGAACTCAAGCCAAAGGTTTCCTTCATGGGACTTAGGAGTACAGAATAGCTAAGAGTGCCCGATGAGGTGCTTGTCATCTACTGAAAGGGAGAATCCAAAGTCTTAAAAGTTTAACAACGAACTTTCTATTAGGGTGTTTACACATAAGGAGATTAGATGGCTTAATGTCCCTATAAATAAAACCGCAGTCGTGAAGTGCTTTTAATCCCGTGGTAGTTTTAGTGGCTATCTGGATTCGATCCGACAGGGAGGAACCGTGACCATGCTCTTGGAAGGCCTTGAGGCTACCGTAATTAGTATACTCGAGGACGAGGGCCGGGAGAATGCGAGGCCCGCCCGCTGAAACCTCTCCGGTATCATGATACATGATGGCCAGAAGCGTGATGATGTTTTCGTGAGTCGCGAGAGGCGGGTGTCTGAGAATTTGCAATTCAGTTGTGGCATCGGCGAAAGAGTCACTGTCGAATCCCCAACCGGAGATGTTAGGTGTTGGGTGTTTCACGACAACAAAGTCCCGTTCTCTGAGAATCTCCTCGCTTAGCCCTCTGAGGAATGACGACGTCTTCACTTTCCTCACGTCGAATGAACCCCCTCCGAGGATCACATCTTCAAAATCGGGCAGGATGTTGGTGACAAACGGATGAAGTCCAAGTTCGTTCTCGGTCGCGAGACAAACGCCCATGAACCCCGCGAAGTTAGGACACCGGGAACTTCCACGCGCTGGGTCTGTATCGCCGTCTTCCTGTGGCGAGGCCCCGCCTCTATTGCGAACGCTGGGAAGTCGCGCCATCGGAAAGTCGGGATAGAACTCGTTGACCACTCCATCTTGACGGAGGTGATGCGAGAGAGGCCTAGGGGACGAGCAGGCGGGGACGAGGAGAAGTTACGGAGAACGTGTCTGGGAAAAGTACGACGGTCTCTCCCCGGCCAGGAGAAGGGAATTCAAGGCGGGGTCAGACTACCGACGTCACACGATATCAAGGCCCCTGGATGCCAGCGTTGTTGTGATAGGCAACCGCGTCGAGAGGGGATGGGGGCAAATGCCCTCCGCGCTTAGGTGCATACATAGTAAGTCCCGCTTCGAATGACTGGAATTTCTCGAGTCCTCGGCACAGCTGCATCCAGACGCACAGTTTCTCATCATCTGCCAGCGAGCAAAAATGTCAGCCGAGTTCCAGATCGGAGTTGCAGGACTAGGGATCGGGGCATTCAGTGGGGTGCTTGATGTCCTATCCTCCTGCACCAAGCTCTATGGGTTGTGGCGTTCCCTACGCGGTCTCGATGGGCCGACGATGGCCAACTGAGCATTCTACGAGCAAAGCTGCTTCTGCGAAAAGCATTTCTGGAGCAATGGCAGCGAGACTGGCTCTCAAGAGCCTGCGAGCCCAAGCGGTCATCGATCATTCAGGAAGAAGTCCTGGGTCAAACAACACGAAGCCGACATCACGGAAACCCTGTCTGCGGTGAGAACGTTGCTAGAGGAGCTTGAACCACTCCGAGAGGCATCGGAAGAGGAAAGGTCGAAACAGAGCGTCATAGCAGCCTCTGCAAACCGTCTGGTTAGGGCAAACAGCAAGGCTGCTAATAGCGACAGGGCTCTCAAACTTTTGGATTCCCTTCTGGCAGGCTTGTATCGTCTTCTGCCGCCCCAAACACCGAACACACATGCGTCGTAAGTCCTACTTTCTGGGGAGGATATTGCCAGTGAAGCAGGAGACTTTGACAGTCTCGTTTCGGCATTGTGGACAGGAAGCAACACACGCACGGCGACGTCGTCGACTTCCTCAGCATGTGAAAAGACATTCAGGCTCCGCAACCTAGGAGATAAGCTCCAGGAGGACCTCAAGCAACGTGTTGACCGATTCACTCACCGCTCGTCGACTGCCAATCTTGCAATCAAGGCCTCAAGAGTCCATGTATGAACCCATGACGAGTTGACTGCTGGTTTCCGMAGCTKCGGAAACCTCGACGACAGAGAGATTGCCCTGGTGGAATGGAAGAAGTATGACTCGAGCTGGCAAGGAAAGAAAGGAATCGAGCTCACCGGAAGAATTTTCAACATTGCATAGCTGCTCAACTCCGATAGTAAGCCAGATGAGTTGCTGACGCTGAAATATCTTGGGTTCTTCGACGACCCGGAGCGCGGCGCATACGGATTTGTCTTCCGACTCCCTTCGAACAGTCCGTATCCCAGTTTCCAGTCAAACGGGAGGTACCCAATGGTGTCGCTGAAATCATTGCTGGACGCACCAAGCCCGGGCACGTCACCCACACTGGGGAACCAATATCATACAGCATATTCCCTTGCACTTTCGCTTTCAATATTGCACGGCGTCTCTTGGCTGCACAAGAGCATTCGAAGCCAGAATGTCGTTTTTGTAACTGCTACCGACGGCAGGCCTATTTAGTCCTGTCCTTCTCTTATTGGATTCGAGCTCTCTCGGCCTGATGCAGTTGACGAATCCTCGGAGAAGCTCGAACAAAGCGCGCGTTTCGACGTCTATAGGCAGCCTTCAGCCCAAGGATCACCGGGCGAAAATATCGAAAGATCTTCGACATTTACAGCTTGGGGGCAATACTGACGGAAATTGCGATGTGGTGCCCTGCGTGGAAGCTGTACAAAGACGGCATTACCCCAGACGCTTTCAGAGAATTACTGATGCGGAAGCCGCTGACTGGACCAGCCACCTGATGGGCGTTGAGTATCACAATGTCACCGTGCATTGTCTTAGCGGTGGTCAGCTAGGGGATCAAAGTCGTTTGGAACAGAATTTCTATGTCAATGTTGTCGAGAACCTCGGAAGACTAGCAGCCGGAAGTTCCTAGCTTGGAAGGGAACATGTTGTCATGTCGGCTGCCGCGCCCGCCAGGTTGTGTACTTACAGTGATAATGACCTACGCCTTGAATCGTATAGCCCAGTAAATCTTGGTGATGATGTCAACCGTGCCCGGGTTATCTAACGTCCCGTGCCGCGCGGGGCTGAGAAGAGGCGAAGTTCGGCTTACGGTGAAAGAACATGAAGAGGAGGAAGATCATATACTGCCATTGCGACCACCTACGTAGTAGTATTGACTTCAAAGAACCAAGGGTTGTGCGCCAGTCCCGGAATCTTATGGAAATTTAGGTTTCGCCGGAACAAGTCCAGTGGGCGCGCGGGCAGTTTATAACGACGAGGGGTCTCAATACTGATCTGATGAGGCGTAAGCGTAATAGATTGACTATGCGTAATTAGATTTATGGGTGCCCTTGCGAGGGGTCTGACCCCCTATTTGAATAGAAGAAAATCCCTTAAGGTATAAAACCCTAGTAATTTATATATCCCGTTTTTATTACTTAAAGCTGCTTTTAGTAAACTACGTTTTGTATACTTACGCTACTTACTTTTATACTTAGCTGCTTACTAGATATATTATTATATTCCCCTTTAATATAAAGCTATTTAGATTTATATTACTTACTGGTGTTCCTAAGACCTAGCTTGGCCCTTAAGTGCTTAAAGGTGGGTCTTTTAAGTAGCTTAGTAAGTAAGTTTATAATATTCTTTTTAGTATAAATATACTTAAACTTAACTTTTTTATAATTTACTACTTTTTTAGTAAAGTAATTATGAACTTAGATATAACGGGTTTAATTATCCCCGCTTTTGCTCTTTATTAGAGTAATAGTACTAGTATTATTAGCTCTTACTTAGATTAGTCCCGAGAGTGTCTTTTTAAACTCTAAAAAGAAGTTTTGTATTTATACTACTTTTAAGGCTGTAGCTAATACTATATAATATTCAGCTTCTATTAATAACTTAGTTATAGTTACTTAATAGAAGGATCTTTATAATACTAGACTACTAATTATAAAAAATATCTACTTTATAGTAAATCTTAATATTACTTTATACTTAGTATAGTTACTGTTATAATAGCCTTTAAAACTAAAGTTATTATTTTTATTGTTTTACTTAACAGCTAAATAAATAGTAAATAGATCTAGTTACTATTTTATATATTATACTATATAAGTAGTTAATTTTTAGTGTTGATAATGGGGTACGTAGGAAAACTTCTTTTATAAACTGTAGTTGTATAAAAGGTCTAGCTGGGTTATTATAGTACTAAACCCTTTTTTACTAATTAGTTAACGGTACTAGGATTAAAGCTCTAGGTTAATAGCCCTATTAACTAGTATAGTAATATTAAAAGCTTTAGTTTTAACTGGGGTATCTATTAGTTTTATTTTTTTTATAAATTCCTTACTAATTTCTTTAAAGTAAAAGTTTTAGTTAATTATTATTTCTATAGTAGAAAACTCTAGTTTAATACTAAGAAAGGACTTAGGGACCCTTAGATTTATTACTTTAATATACTTACTAATATTGTTAAATACTTTAAAAACCGCTTCTTTAGGACTTATAATAATTATATTATTAATATGGGTTACTATAAAGACTTTTTTATTAGGGTTGTAGTATGTAGTTATATTTAAAGTAAGTTTTTTAAAGCTGTATATCCTTAGAACTTTTTATAACTTAACCTACTACTACTTTTTACTTTAATAAAGTTTATATAGAGCTTTATATAAAAGAATTACTTAATTTTATAAAGTATTATAATTAATAACTACTATATAGTATTTAAATTAAGTATTTATAAAAAAGTTTTTTAAGAGTTTAAACGGTAATATATAAATATTTTTATTAAAGTTACTATTAAGGTAAGTTTTAATAAAATCCTATTAATATATTACGTAACCCTTTTATTAGGTGTAAGTAAAAAGGATTTTTTATAATGCCGTTCTTGACGTAGATGCGTATGTATTATAGAAGTCTTACTTGTATACTTATAAGAAGCTTTTTATAATAACTCTAGCTTTGTATTTAGTTATAATCCTTTAAGCCTTTTTATACTTAAGTACTTACTTTACTGTTAGATGGGCTTCCTAGGGAGCCTTAGTGTAGGGTATAAAAAAAAGGACTTTCTTTTTAATTAGGGAAAGGATCTTGGTATATGCAGCTTCTTTTTATAGGAGCTAGTTACTAGTGGGACTATTTTTTACTTTAAAGACGGTAGTTGGATTTGGGTAGGGCTATAGAGCTGTTTTTTTTTAAGTAAAAGGCCTTTTAGTTAGTAGTTACTATATATTTAAAAATATTATAGGTTAGGTTTACTTAGGTAACTCTATTATTAGTTATATTAATTATAACTAGTTATATACTGTTTATTAATATTTTTATAAGCCTAGCTTTTACTCTAGGGGTAGGGACTAGTAGAGATTGGTTTTTTTAAAAGTAGTTAGTTTATAAAAGACTATAATTAATGTTGTTTTAATTATTTGGTGCTTTGGTAGCTATATATAGTATATTTTTAATTTTTAAAAGTTAATAAAAATACTTTTTTTAGTCTGTACTACTATTTTTTTACTTTTGACTTTTGTTTTTAATTTAATATTAGTAAAGTACTTACTACTAATAATCTATAAGTAGCTAATGTTAGGAATTAAAGGCCTTATGGGCTTAACTTTTTTAAAAAGTACTTAGGCTGGGGTTTTATCCTTAACTACTAAAGTGAAGTTTTTGTTAGTAATGTATATAGTTGTTTTAAGGATCTATAGTTATAACTTAAGTAGTATATCTATATTAATATATATTAACTTTGCCTTTTTAAGGATAAGGTGGATAGTTTTTTTTGTAATACTGTTTTATTTGTGTATATATAGTAATAAGGATTTAATAATAGTGCTATATTTTTATAATAGAGTATTTAGAAAGGTTATTATAAACTCCCTAGTATTATTAGTATAGATAATTTTAATATTAACTTTATACTATAACTTTTAAGTAATTACGTAGTTAAGTAGTTAATAAGTAAGGTTTTTTTTTAAGTTAGTTATAAGGACTGTTTGATACTGTAACTTATTGTTGGTAATAAGGTAGAAGTAAGTGAATTATATAGCTGGCTTAATTTTGCTAATATTTATATAGATTAGGTTGCTGTAGTACTACGCCCTTTTGCGTAGTGTTTGTGGTAAATATTGTAGACTTTTTAATATATTGTAAGTGGTATAAGGTTAAGGAACTATATCTTTAGGCCTTAGGGGGTACTCCTTTATAAGTTTAATAAATTTAAGTAGCTTATAATGCTTTGGATGGTTGAATTGTTAATACTATAGTTGTGTTTCTTGCTGCTACTAGACGGTTTATATAATATAGCTCTTTTTAGCTATACTACCTTTTGTAATAGATAAATAGAAGTCTTGCTTAGGGATATTAAGGGTATTAAAGACTCTATTACTGGGCCTAATTAAATTGTTGCTATTTAAGAAGCCTTTTATAAGATATAACCTTTTTTTATTAAATACGTTTATAGGGAAGTTTGGTATATATATAACGTTTTATAGCTAGATGACTTTATTGTTACTGAGTTTTAAGAAGATAGTGCTTATGAGTTTTGGGTAAATGTTGCTGGCGCTAGTTTTAATAGGCTAAGGGTTTAAGATCTTTTAATAGTTTAAAAATTATAAGATATTATTGATAGTATGGATGTTAGTACTAGTGTTCTAAAGTTACTAGCTAGAGACTAACTAGAACGTCTTTATTATGTATTTTAAGGGCTTACTAACTTTTTAATCCTTTTTTTTGCTATTAGTTGACTAAAGATTCTTAACGATAGTATTAAAGTTTTTTAAATAGATCCTTATAGAGTATAACTATAAAGGTTTTTCCTTTCTATCTTTTAGGGCGCTTTTAAAGGTATTTTTTAAGTTTATTAGAATAGAAGGTTAATTAGTAATTACTTCTCCTTTATTCTTAATTTTTTTTTTTTTTTTTTTAACTTTATAGTTAATTTTAATATAACCCTTTTTACTATAGTTATAATACTTATAATTTATTTTTAACTTTTTATTACTTTTAGTATATAAGCTACTATTTATTAACTATATAACTATTAATTTTACTTTATTATTAATATAATATTTATTTATTAAGTTAGATATTAGTCTTTAAAGAGTTAAGGGGAAGCTTTAATAATAAAAAAACTTAAAGTAAGTAGTCTAGTTACGCTATTAATTATAGGTTTTTTTAAGGAACGCGTAGATTTTGTTTTTTAACTAAAAAGAGCTTTTTATAGTATAGTATTAATAAGTAAGTTTATTAAACTTTATGATATATACTAAGGGATTATTTAACTTAAGGGTCAGCCGGTATAGCTTATTTTAGAACTAGTTTTATAAAACTAGCCTGCTATTAGTATAGTATTAAATAAATACTTTTTATATTTTTATTATAAAAGTAAAATAGACTACTAGGGCTAAGGGACCTTTAGAGACTGTTTTTTTAATTTTAAATATAACTTTAAAATTATTTTTATAACTTATAAACTATATAGGTTTAGTATAGTAGTATTTTATTAATAATATAATTTATATAAACTATATAAATTAATTAAAGCTGTTTTTTAATAAGTACTTTTTAAGTATTTTTAGTAAATACTTATTAAAGAGGCTGTTTTATATAACCTTTTTTTTACTTTCTTTAGGCTTAGTATATTTAAATAAACTAAAGAAGGGCTTTAGTATATTTATTATTATAATATCTAACTTTATTACTAGTATATTAGCTGGGCTTTATAATGTTATAAATTAGTAGCTATAGTTATTCTATATTAGAACCGGTAGATACTAAGGGACTAGCTAAAGAGGTGTTGCGTAGTGTATTTCTAGGTCCTTAGGTACTTTAGAATTAGTTTCTAAAGTACTCTTTATAACTATAATTATAAGTAAAACTCCTGTAGGCTTTATACTCTTAAGCTACTTTCTTTTAAGTACTATAATTTTATTTCTTTACTATTTTAATAATATAATTAACTCTTTAATCTACTATTAAAGTACTACTACTATATTGTTACTGGCTTCCTTTTTATTATTTTTAATGTACTCCTTTTAAGTACTTAATAATATTATAAGTAAACTACTAGTTAGGTAATAAGGGGACTATAGCTTTATTAAGTAATAAGTAGTTAATTAATTTATTATAAATAGCTTTATATAAAAAGTTATGCTACTATATAATAATAAGGGGTCTTAATACTAATTTAATAAAGTGTAAGTATAATAGATTAACTATATATAATTAGATCTATAGGTGCCCTTATAAGGGGTTTAACCCCCTATTTAAATAAAAAAAATCCCTTAAGGTATAAAACCCTAGTAATCTATATATCCCGTTTCTGTCGCTCGGAGCCGCTTTTAGTAAGCCACGTCTCGTATGCCCACGCCACTTACTCCTACACCCAGCTGCTTACCGGATGCGTCGTCACACAGTCCAGTTTGCCAGTGCTGGAAACGATTCCGCGGAGCGAAGAGCGCTGCAGCTCGGAGACAAAGGTTCAAGAGCGCTAGTMAGGTTSAASCTTACTAGCGCTCTCGCAGGGTGATACCTGTCCGCGTCCGAGCTTGTCGATGTGATCGCCTGCAGGGAGAAATCGTACACCATACATCTCGAGGGAGCATGCATGTCTAATGGCACAGCCCTCAGGGATGGCCTCACCAAGTTGTGCTCCTGCGACTCGGTCAGATTAGAAGTGCCACGAGGAATCAGTGGTCGTAGCTCGAGGGCGTGGTCGCATGAAACATAGACCAACTCAACATGCTGTTGCACGACTTTGACTTTCACTAGGAATAACTCATATCTTGGAGGCTTCCAACTTGACGTTCGCCCATTGGCGATCGGTGAATAGAGTTTGGGCTTGATCCCGTCCTGGAACCACCATCGGAAGCAGCTTCTCCATTGACTCGGTCTTAACGGCCATCCACCACACGAGTCAAGATTCGGATCTAACACCACGGACGCATTTGAGAACAAAGGCAACTGTCCCTCCGGAAGTATATATCCCTCATAGCACCTAGCAACCCCCATTTGGCAGTGTTATGCGCCAATTCCAACTCCAACATGTCGTCCTGGCCCGCGCCGACTGTTACGCCTGAAGTCATCTCGCCATGTCGGAGGCCTCATTACGCGGGACGCTGGCACCGCTTCCGGAGTACCACCGACGGGGACTCATCGTCTTGACGGCTATGTCCTTTCTCTCGGCGTTGGCCACGACACTGCTCTGGTGCTTCATAACGTACAAGCTGGTCACGTACTGGAGGGAAAGACGAATCGAGAGGCGGCGGAAAACGCAGAACAGGCGAAGCGGCCCGATCCAGACAAACCGATTACAAGATGCGTCAGCGTCCGACTTTCCCGATCTCTCCCTCGGTCTTGATGCTCCTTGCTCTGGAGCCACCGGATTTGCCCGTCTCGAGGAACTCGACAGACTAGCCGCCATGCAGGAGCAGGCTGCAGCGGAAGGCGTCCCGGACCGCAGCGGCGAGGAGGAAGAGGAGGAAGAGAAAACACACAACCCGTTCCCAATACTCGTCTACAATCTGCTTTTGGCAGATCTCATGGAGGCTGTCGCGTATGGATTGAGCATCTACTGGGTGACAGCGGATGGAATCTTTGCACCCTCATCGGTCTGCTGGGCCCAAGGTTGGCTGGGATCAACAAGCAACTTGGCAGCCAGCCTGTTTCTTACGACGATATCCGTCAACACCTTTCTAACTGTCGGACTGGGTTACAAACCGCCACCTTGGACCGTCTACACATGCATCGCTGCCCTTTGGACCTTCGACTTCGGGGTCAATGGCGCAGGTGCAATAGTAACTTCGATAAATCCCGCTGTCCCTGGAGAGTCTTTCTTCATGAGAGCCAATGTCTGGTAAGTACCTACACTAAGCCGCCGAATGAGCAAAGAGACTAACAACATCAACTATTTTCAGGTGCTGGATTTCATCGGCATACGATCCCTGGCGCTTTTGGGCCCACTATCTTTGGGTCATCATATCCATTCTCCTCACGATTGGACTTTATTCCTTCGTGTTCTTTACTCTTTGGCGCCAGAAACGAAGCTGCCGCCACTTACCCGACAAAAGGGCATCCCAAGCGTCAGGACTGGAATCAGATCGCGGAAGTAACCAAGGCCCCCGCTTGTCCGGTTATCACCCAGCTTTTCTCGTGTACCCGTTTGTATACGTCGGCTGCAGCGTCCCCTTGGTGGTCGGCCGCATCACGTCCTTGCTGGGCATCGACCTGGGCATTTCTTACTTTGCATTTGCCGGATCCGTCCTAGCCGCAAATGGGCTATTCAACTCTATTTTATGGACTTCCACGATACTCTTCAGCGCACCACAAGATGTCCACGACACGGGCCTGGACAGGTTCGCATTCCAGAGAACGCCGATTCGCGATTACGGGCACACGGTGGTAATCAGCGGTCCGTACAGCAGACGGGTGCCACTTTCCGAGATTGCGCCAACTAGAACACGCAAGGAATGGTGGTGGTGGAAACATGGGGGACAAAGAGGATGGGGACGAGGGCCGTACATTAATTCGCAGGAGATCCCAATTGTGCACGAGAGGGAGCTGTCAGGGCATGCGTCACCGAGCGCCGGGGAAGTCCCGACGGACAGCCGGTACATTCAGATGGACATAATTACAGCTGTCACAGTGGAATCAGTGGATTCCATACAACCTGTAGGGGTTGAGCGATAGGACACGTTTAGATGTAAAACAAAAACGACCAGAAATGTTATTACCCTCAAGAGCCTCAGAACAACTTGGGCATTATTTGTAAATGGGTGCCTGAAGTTGCATACAAACATAGATATGCAACAGACTGCCGTTGAACCGTCCGCTCTGTTTTGGACTTGGCAGCCGAGAGAGAATCACACGGCCCGGGAGGCCGGTCTTCTCCGCCAGGGTGATCCGGGACAATCGGCCGATCGCACTACCAAGATTCTAGCCGCTTCCTGAAGCCCCCGACCGGCGAACTTAACAAACCCATTCCTCGCACACTTGAGATCGTCTGGCTCTAGCGTCAACCGCAACACTTAGAAGCCGTATCTTACCGCTAGGCGCGAGCCATTACAGCCCCTGGACACCTCCGCCATACCAACCAGTCATACAGCCCATGGGTGGAAATGCCGTGAACCACCCGGACAGACATCGAGGAGCTAAAACACAAGATCAGTGCACACGGAAATATTACCCGACCGGGACACAAGGATTCAAGGAGGACAATTGGGAGGGAACGACTGCGTCAAACGCATTCAAGTGGCGAGCCGAGCAGGTAGAACCCCTAGATAACGCATTGCTGGTGGCGATATTCCGCTTCTTCCCAAGCAAAACACAGCACTTACACAATACGTCATTGTTATCCTACCTGCCTCTGGAAGAAAGATGCGGTCCAATAGTCCTAGATGTAGTAGGTCGCTGGCGGGCGGGTCGCCGTACCTGTTGCGCATGCGACGAAGTCTTCAGGAGGGCCGCCGCCTTTAACACACCCACACACATTATCACACAGTCCCCAGGCTAATTTCTTAATTACTTCTAAGTTTTGATTCAGTTTATCTTACGTCTATATATTAAAAGAACTTATTAGATTTTATATATATTATGTATATTAACGTTAGAATAGGGCCTAGTTTAGTATCTAGCTATTAAGTTAGGGCTAAAGAAAGAAAAAAAAAAGGCTAAAGTATAGGGCTAAGTTAGGGCTATTATAGGGCTAGTATATTATAGTATATAGTTAAATAGACTAAAGGTAAACCTTACTTCTAAATTTAATAATATAAATCTACTTAAATTAAGTCTAAAACCTAAGTTTAGTACTTAAATAAGTTCTTAAACCTAGGTTTAATAGTATAAATTACTTTAAATTAGCCTTTAAACCTAGGTTTAACTATTAAATAAAACCTTAAACCTAGGTTTAACTACTAAATTAGGCCTTAAACCTAGGTTTAATACTTAAACTAACTTTTAAACTTAAGTTTAGTACTTAAAAACGCCTTTAAACCTAGGTTTAATAGTATAAATTTACTTAAATTAAGTTTTAAACTTAAGTTTAATACTAAAACTAACTTTTAAACTTAAGTTTAACTACTAAATTAGACCTTAAACCTAAGTTTAATACTTAAACTAACTTTTAAACTTAGGTTTAGTACTTAAAAACGCCTTTAAACCTAGGTTTAATAGTATAAATCTACTTAAATTAACCCTTAAACCTAGGTTTAACTACTAAATAAAGCCTTAAACTTAAGTTTAACTACTAAATTAAACTTTAAACTTAGGTTTAATACTTAAACTAACTCTTAAACCTAAGTTTAATACTTAAAAACGCCTTTAAACCTAGGTTTAATAGTATAAATTTATTTAAATTAAGTCTTAAACCTAGGTTTAATACTAAAAAACGCTTTAAAACTTACGTTTAACTACTAAATTAAGCTTTAAACCTAGATTTAACTACTAAATTWAGSTTTAAASCTWAATTTAGTACTTAAAAACGCCCTTAAACTTAAGTTTAATAATATAAATTTACTTAAATTAAACTTTAAACTTAAATTTAGTACTTAAATAAGTCTTTAAACTTAAGTTAAATAGTATAAATTACTTTAAATTAGTTTTTAAACCTAAGTTTAACTACTAAATAAGGCTTTAAACTTAAGTTTAACTATAAAATTTAGCTTTAACCTTACGTTTAATACTTAAATAAACTCTTAATTTAAGTTTAATACTTAAAAACGCCTTTAAACCTAAGTTTAATAGTATATATTTACTTAAATTAAGCTTTAAACCTAGGTTTAACTACTAAATTAAACTTTAAACCTAGGTTTAATACTAAAACTAACTTTTAAACCTAGGTTTAACTATTAAATAAAGCCTTAAACTTAAGTTTAATAGTATAAATTTACTTAAATTAAACCTTAAACCTAGGTTTAATACTAAAAAACGCCTTTAAACTTAAACTTAAATACTAAATTAAGCTTTAAACCTAGGTTTAACTATTAAATTAAACTTTAAACCTAGGTTTAATAGTATAAATTACTTTAAATTAGGCTTTAAACTTAAGTTTAATAGTTAAATAAACCCTTAAGCCTAGGTTTAATACTTAAATTAACCCTTTATTAAGCTTTAAATTTAAATTTAACTACTAAATTAAGCCTTAAACTTAGGTTTAGTACTTAAATTAGCCTTTAAACTTTTATTAAAAATAAGTTAACTATAATATTAATATCTTAATATACTAATAATATTTAATTATTATATTATACTACTATATAGTAATATAGTACTAAACGTTAGTTTAAAGAAGGAGTTTATTAAACTTAAGTTTAAAAAAAATTTATTAAATTAAGGGTTTATATAAATACCTACTTTAAATACTTACTTAAGAAAAATCTCTATTTTATTTAAATAAGTAGTAAAATAAAGAATCTTTTTTTATAAGTATATTAAAGTACTAGTATACTAAAGAAAATAGTATTAATAACTAAGTCTAGGGATGTTTTTACTATTTAAATAGGGTATTAAAGATTATTTTATTTATATAAGTATAAATATATAAAGGATAATAAATAATAATAGGGGATAATAAAGAATAATAATAAATAATAATAAATAAAAATTAATAGTATAAGTATATAAAGACTAACTCTATATATAATACCTAAATTTATAATATAATAGAGTAGTACTATACTAGTAGTTTTACTAAGTTAGTTATATAATTAAGAACTTACTTAATAACTAAGTTATAAAGAAATATAAAAAGCTATTAATAGTAGGTTTATATAGTATTAAAGTTAGTTATAAAATATAATAACTATAATACTCTTTATAATAAATACTATATAATATATTAGGAATATATAAAGACTAATAAATTATAATAAATAATATAATATAATATAATTAATAATAGTTTTAGTAACTATATAGAGTAAAGTAAACCTTATAAATATTAAATAAAGTAAAAAAACTAACTTATAAAGCCTTTATTACTTAATCCCCTAATATATAAAGTTCTTTTTTAATATTAATACTATACTTTAAAAAGTTTAAACTTAAAACTAAAAATACTATAATATATAGTATAGTTTTTTAAATAATTAATAGATATTTTTACTTATTAAAAGTCTAATATTCTATAGATATTACTTTATTCTTTAAACTATATTACTAAGTATATTAAGCTAAAAATAGTATTTATTTTTAATATTAAAATATAGAGTTTTAAGTTTAGAATAAATAGTTAAAAATGTATAGAAAAAGATATATAATTATAAATAGTAATAATTAATAATATAAAATAATAACAAATAATTATAAAAGAATAAATCCCTAGTTTATAATATTACTAATTAATATATTTAAAAGCTATAAACTAATAGGTTACTTAAAATTAACTCTAAAATTAAAGTTTTTACTTAAGGAAAAAAAGGTACTTATTAGATTATAAGTTTAAATTTTAGTTAGAGTTAAAAAAAGAAAGTAACTTTTAAAAGTAGACTTTAAAAAAAAGTATATTAAAAGCTAGTTTAAAGGGGGTAAGTACTAACTAGTTTTTACTATTACTTTATTTATATTACTATATTAAACCTAAGTTTAATAAGTTAAAAGCTTTTTATACTAAGTTAAATAGGGCTCTAAAACCTAAGTTTAATATAGTAAGTACTTTTAAGTCTAGGTTTAATAGAGTAAGTACTTTAGAACCTACGTTTAATAAAAGAAATTTATTTATATAACTTTATAAACTTATTATAATTTAAACCCTTTTACTTAGTAAAAGGCTAATATTCTATAAGTTCTATATTRCTTTATAAACTATATTAATAGACTTACTAGGCCTAAGTTAATAATTAATAATAAAGTTAAGTTATATAAAACCTAATTCTAAAGATAAATAGTTAAAAAGAAATAAAGGATAATAAATAATAATAAATAATAATATAGAAAAATACTTAATTATAAATAATATTTATAATAATAAATAAATTTAAAGTTTTAAATTTATTAAAACTAAGTATAAAGGTATACTAAAAGTACTTTAAAAAAAGAGCTATTAAACATAAGTTTAAAAAAAAAGCTATTTAAAATAAGTTTTAAAAAAGAGTTTATTAAAAATAAGTATAATAGAGTAGGCTAGTAAATTAAGGATGTTTTAGAACTCTATAAAGTAATATAGTTTTTTTAATACTATAAATAATAATAACTTCTACTTTAGTATAGTAGTAACTATAGTAGTAGTAGTTACTTTTTATACCTCTTAGAAGTAAGTAAGTTTTAAAACGTTATTTTTTAATATAGGTATTAAATATATAAGGGATAATAGATAATAATAAATAATAATAAATAATAAAGTATAAAGATATATAGTAATATTAAATATAAGTTTAAAAAAGAAGCTATTAATTATAGGTTATAAAAAAAAGTCTATTAAAATAAGTATAATAGAGTAAACTATAAATTTATAGTTATTTTATATTATTATAAAGTACTATATATATTTTAATATTATAAATAGTAATAACCCCTACTTTTATATAGTAGTAGCTATAGTCTTTTATACCCTTTAAAGGTAAGTAAGTTTTAAAATATTATTTTTTAATATAGGTATTAAATAAATAAGGGATAATTAATAATAATAAATAATAATAAATAATAATAAATAGTAATAAATAATAATCTATAACTAAATATAAATCTAGAATACTAGACTTTTTAAGATTAATTATAAGTTTAAAGTAATATTTATTAAGCYTARGCTTAATAAAGGAGCTTATTTTATATTAGTTTAAAAAAGGTACTATTAAACGTAAGTTCTAAAAAGGTACTATTAAATATAGGTTTAAAAGAGTAACTACTACTTAGTAATCCTAACTAAACTCTTATTTATATATTTTTATAGCCCTTTTAATATCCCCTTTTACTTATATTTAATTTACTAAATAGTATAATATATATTTTTTAATTAAGTAGTAATAGTATATTCTATATATAAATAACTTTATATACTTATTTAAAAGTATATAAGTAGTAAGCTTTATTATATAAATAGAGGTATTAAATAAATAAAGAATAATAAATAATAATAAATAATTATAAAGAATAATAAAGAATAAAAAGTAATGACTTAAATATTAAAAATAAACTTTATAATACTTAAATTTATAGTAAAATAAAGCACTATAACGTTAGTAGTTTTACTTAGTTAGTTCTATAATTAAAACCTTATTTAATAATTAAGTTATAATAAAAAAAGAAAATCTATTATAAATAGGTTTATATAGTAAATAAAGGTAATATAATATAATAACTATAATACTCTTAGTAGTAAAGTCTATAGAATAAAGTRGGAATATATAATAAATAATATATAATAATAAATAATATAAAATAGTTATTAAATATAGGTTTTAAAAAGGAGCTATTAAACGTAGGTTTAAWAGGGTAAGTACTACTTAGTTATCCTAACTATTATATTATTTATATTTCTATAAAACTCTTTTAATATTATTTATAACTTTATTAATTAATTTACTAAATAGTATAATATATTTCTCCTAATTAAGTAGTAATAGTATATACTAAGTAAGGGTAGCTATATATACTTATTTAAGAGTATATAAGTAGTAAATTTTAGTTTATAAATATAGGTAGTAAATAAATAAAGGATAATAAATAATAATAGATAATAATAAGGAATAATAAAGAATAAACTATAATAACTTAAATATTAAAAATAAACTCTATAATCTCTAAGTATATAGTTAAATAGAGTACTATAATATTAAAAGTTTTACTTAACTAGTTATTTAATTAGGAATTTACTAAATAATAGAGTTATAAAAGAATATAAAAATCTATTATTAGTAAGTTTATATAGTAAATAAAATATAATATAATTTAATAGCTATAATACCCTTTATAGTAAAGTTTATAAACTAAAGTAGAAATACTTAAAGGATAATAAATACTAATAAATAATAGTAAATAGCTATTAAATATAGGTTTAAAAAAATAAGTACTACTTAGTTATTATAATTATTACTTTAGTTATATTTTTATAAAACCCTTTTAATATTACTTATAACTTTATTAATTAATTTATTAAGTAGTATAATATATATTCTTTAATTAAATAGTAATAGTAAATACTAAATATAAATAACTATATATACTTAGTTTAAAGTATATAAGTAGTAAATTCTATTATATAAATATAAATAATAAATAAATAAGGGATAATAAATAATAATAAATAATAACTAATAATAATAGATAATAATAGATAATAATAAATAATAATAAATAATAATTATAGAATAAACTTAAAAGCTACTTTATAAGTCTTATTAGTAGACTTATTATTATTTTTAATAATAAAAATAATTATAATATTAAGTAAATTTAATATAAACGTTATAATATAACTACTAAAAGTAAATATTAATTAAAAAGTATAATTATTAAAAGTAATAGAGTAAATAGTTTTATTAAAAAGGTTTATAAGGATAGTATTAAATTAGTACTTAAGGACTTTATTAAGTTAAGTTTTATAAAAGTTATAAAGCCTTATATTTTTATAAACTTAATAAAAAGAATCTATTTAAAGTTATTCTTAAAAAAAGTAAGTACTACTTAGTTTTAACTATTATTTTATTTATATTTTTTAATTACCCTTTTTTCCCCTTTAATAATACTCTTAACTTTATTAATTTAWTTACTAAGTAATATACTTAAACTTAGTAATTAAGTAGTAATAGTAAATAGTAACTTTAAGTAACTTTAAATACTTATTTAAAAGTAAGTATATAGTAATTTTTATAACTTTAAAATAAGTAGTAAATAAATAAGGAATAATAAATAATAATAAATAATAATACTTAATAATTAATATAAAGCCCTTAGTAAATATAAAAATATAAAAGTAAGTACTTTTATTTATAAGGTAACTTATATAATATAATAAAGTAGTAATTCTATATAGGTTTAAAGAAAAAAGGAGTTATTATAAGTAAGTTTAAATAAGAGCCTACTATATATAAGTTTAAGTAAAAGTATATTTAAGTTAAGTTAAAATTACTTAACCCTTTAAGTAAGTAAGATTTTAGTACTATTTAAATAAGCTATAAAGTAAAAAATATCTTTTTTTAAGTACTTAAATACCCTTTTATACTTAGTAATAAAAAAACTTTATACTATTTAAAAAAGTAATAAACTATAAACCTACTTATATAGCTATTAAATATATAAAAGCTAATAAATAATAATAAATAGTAATAAATAATAATAAATAGTAATAACTAATAATATATAATAAAATATAAATTTAAGATACTAAATATATTAAAATTAACTATATACTTTAAAAAGGCTTAAAAAAAGAAGATATTTATATAGTAAGTAAGAAATAAGTATATATTACTTAGTAAAGTAATAATATACTTATAATAATATGAAAGAGATATATATTTTTATATTAAGAATATATATATAATAAAGAATACTTAGGGTAGTAAAGAATATAGTAGTAAAGACTATATTAATAACTTAGCTTAGTTTAGAAAAGAGGGACTAAATATAGGAGGGTAAACTACTCTTATATAAATATATTTATTCTTTTAGAATATTCTATATATTTATAAATATATAATTTAATTTATAAGTATATCACTAATACTAAAGAGAAACTTAGTAATAGTAAATTATTAATACTAAGAGTAGTATTAATAATTTAAGCCTCTAAGGCTTAGGAGAAGGTTCTAGAACCTTTTACTTACTAATATTAGATTAGTAAGTTATACTATAACTAGTAATGTTTACTAAGTAAGTATTATTTATTCTTATTTAGTATAGAGTTAATATAGAGTATATAAGTACTATATACTTATAATACTAATACCCCCTTTTTTTTTTAATACTATAAAAAGTAAAATTGTAAAAAATAGTTTAACTTATTAAAGTAATAGATTATAAAATCTACCTTATAATAGAATATAGTAATTTAGCTATAAAGTAGGTTTATAAAGGAATAACGCTATTACTAGCTTAATAAAAATTATAAAAATGAGTAATTTAAAGGCGTAGATAAATAAAACCCTTAATATAGTAATTTAAAGGGTTTTATAAATCTTTTTAATTTTAAAAGCCTATAAGGTCTATAAATTTAAAAAACTTAAGCTTTAGTAGAGCTTTAGTAAGGCCGTTAGTTAGTATTATAAAGGTAGGAATATAGAAGACCTTTATATTACTTTTTTAAACGTTTTATCTACTATAGTAGTAATATATAGTAGTATATTTAGTCCTTTAGTGGTATTTAGGGTTATAGGCTAGAGCTAAGGCTCTTATTTAGGGTTAGGGTTAGGGTTAGGGTTAGGGTTAGGGTTAGGGTTAGGGTTAGGGTTAGGGTTAGGGTTAGGGTAGGGTTAGGGTTAGGGTTAGGGTTAGGG
>JAJHHK010000327.1:0-49857 GCA_022457145.1 Colletotrichum magnum | reverse complement strand
ATGGGATCCTGCTGAGACTACAACTGCGGCGACACCATGGCCGTATTTCTGGGCACAGACGGAATTTTGCACGGCATCAGAGAAGACCACTTCGATGGCGGCGCTGAGTGGGTTTCTATGGACGATGTCGCGAAGGCGAAGCTGAACGCTTCAGAGGGTTCGCAGCTCGCGATCGCGTACAGCAGAGTCTCCAATGGCGAGAAGGACGATAACGGTCCACTATGAAACCGTTCGCCTTGTGTCGTATCAAGACATCGGCGGGCAGATTCTGGTTGCGAACAGGAGCTCAGACTGGGCTACAACGGAGGTTAGTAGGAAGTTTCCAACCGTCATAACAAACACCAGCCTCGCCATGATCACTCAGCTCCGGGGCACTTTGCTTGACCAGCTCAGCCTAGTCGGGAAGGTGACGGGCAAGGTAACGGCTTCCACGGCAGATTTTGCCATGTCTGAGGCGATATATCCGCGACCCGAAACCGATGATGACTGGATCCGAAGTAAGTCTTCCCCTAACACTATTTATCGTAACGTAGAACAGTGAAACGTATATTAAAAACGAATATAGCTTCTGAAGTTCTACCCAGAATCGATCAACCCGACTCTTCGAATCCGGGGGCGACACAGCAATTCGCTGTTACGATGCGCAACAACTGGCGTGACAGCGTGTATTTGGCGCTTCACTCCAACGGGACGATGTCCGGTCGTGTAGTTGGACAGCACAATGAGACGATGCAGACCATCCGTCTGAAGGAGAAATCCGGGGAGCTGCGCGAGGCGAATTTTACCGCTATCGCAACAAGGATGAGTGGTTTTCTCTACGGCCTCGTCAATGATACCATAAGGGAGTACTCTTTTGATGCGTCGGATCCATCTCTCCTGAACTTTGAGTCAATTGTATATGACAGGTCAGTGATGGAGAGCGACGGGAAAAAGGGGCCGATGTTGTAGGCTGGAGTCACTGGACTGGTAACTGCCAACAACTCTCTGTTGGTACGCCTAGGTAGCCGGGTAGTAGGCAGGAGATTTCTCACTCAAAGAAAAGGAAGTAGAGCTGCGACTTTGATGGAATCAACAAATTCCCACTTCAAAGGCTGTCAGTGTAAAAGATTTGTGCAACATCCCGAAAATTATCTTTACTGCTAGTTTGAGGAGCTGGTTCTGAGTTATCGGGTGTCTAAAAGCACTAACATGCCCAACGACCACTGTTTCTCTGCTCACCTTGATCTGAGGCATCGCTCAGCAACGTAAAAGCGGCCACTTTAGGTGAGACTGAAGCTTACTATCGCATTCTCGGACCAAAATATACACACAAGGAGTCGGTTGCGAAGTATTGCACAAAGGCAATTGGACGTATGGCGGTGCCTATATCGTCAACGTTAAGCCAACTGAATCAGTTGGTTCTCAATGTCATTCAGAACTCGGCCTAGTCCGAGTGTCTCGCAAAGTACCACATGCCTAGTAAGTGCAGCTCGCGTAGGGATCAAGGTGGTATGCTTGAAATATTTAAAAGATGGTGCGTTTTGCGTAGACAAACACCACCCCGGCGCAGAGCCCCGAATAGGGCGGCTGTGGGACGACCAAATTCAGGGGCCGAAGCGGGGACACCGTTTAAACCCGATTCGATCGGATGACACAATGCAACTGCACGAGTTGATTTCTTTGCCGCCCTCAGCTTTTGACTGATCCCTCAATTAATAGGGTCCTAGGGAGCGGTTCTCTCAGGAGAAAGGGGAGGGAGCGAAAGGCCGCCCAAAGCCCCCAACGTCAGAGAAACTGCCCACCCGCGCGCCAGCTACACCCCTGTTGCGCGATGCGATGTGATCAGATGGCGACCCCAGAACAAAACGGGTGATCCTCCTCTGGCCGCCGAATCCCTTTCATCAACTCGGCCGAGCGAAGCGAAGCACCGCAGCCAATGTGCTCGCCGTGGGGTGACAGGGGAAGGATGGTGCCGGATCGTCGGCTCCCAGGGCACCAGGGGGTTTGTTGGTGAGCTTCCATGGATCGAGCCTTGGATAGATTGGTCGAGCAGGATTGCTCCGTCCAGCGAATAAACCGCAAGCAGGCTTAGTGTTGACGGAGACTGAGAATAAGCAGGGGGAAAGACAGGGGGAAACGTTGATAAACAAGTCGTCCCGTCGCCAAGCATCGCGAGAAGATCCTCTCTTGCTTTCTCTCTGTTCGTCTTTTGCCATTCATTCACTTCCATTCTTTTCTTGTTACCTTGAGGTACAACCACGTTCTTTTCACCAACCTACCATAACCTCCCTCTCAACAGTCTCTCCTTTTCTTTCCCAAGCCCAAACCAAACCAAATCAAGATGCGTTTCTCCGCCCTCACAGCAGCCGGCCTGCTCGCCCTCCCCGGCGTCAGCGCCAACCTCCACGAGCTGGCCGTCGCCGCTGGCAAGAAGTATTTCGGTACCGCGACGGACAACTCTGAGCTCAAGGATGCGGCCTACGTCGAGATCCTCAAGGACCCCAAGATGTTCGGCCAGATCACCCCCGGCAACGGCCAGAAGTGGCAGTTCACCGAGAAGAGCCAGGGCGTCTTCAGCTACACCGGGGGAGACGAGATCGCCGACTTCGCCAAGACTAACGGCATGCTCCTCCGCTGCCACACCCTCGTCTGGCACTCCCAGCTGCCCAACTGGGTCTCCTCCGGCACCTGGACCAAGGAGCAGCTGACCTCCATCATTGAGACGCACATCTCCAACGTTGCTGGCCACTACAAGGGCCAGTGCTACGCCTGGGACGTCGTCAACGAGGCCCTCAACGAGGACGGCACCTACCGTGACAGCGTCTTCCACAAGGTCCTCGGTACCGACTTCATCCCCCTTTCCTTCAAGGCCGCCGCCGCCGCCGACCCCGAGGCCAAGCTTTACTACAACGACTACAACATCGAGCTGCCCGGCAACAAGCAGAAGGAGGTCCTCAACATCATCAAGAGCATCAAGGACGCCGGCGCCCGCATCGACGGTCTCGGTCTCCAGGCCCACCTGATCGTCGGCAGCGCTGGCTCCCGCTCCTCCCTGAGCGGCGTCCTCCAGTCGTACGTCGACGCCGGCGTCACCGAGGTCGCCTACACCGAGCTCGACATCCGCCACAAGAGCATTCCCGCCGACGCCGCCGCCCAGACCCAGCAGGCCACCGACTACGTGAGCGTTGTTGGCGCTTGCCTCGACATCCCCGAGTGTGTTGGTGTCACCATCTGGGACTGGACCGACAAGTACTCCTGGATCCCCTCCGTCTTCCCCGGCACCGGCGAGGCCCTCCCCTGGGACGAGAACTTCAAGCCCAAGCCCGCCTACACTGCCATCTCCAGCCTGCTCGCCGGCGCCGGCAAGGGCGGTGCCGCTCCCGCTACCTCCGCTGCCCCCGTTGCCACTGGCGTCGCCTCCTCCGCTGCCCCGGCCGTCCCTACCTCCGAGGCCGCCGCCGCTCCCTCCGAGCCTGCCGCCAGCGCCCCGGCTGCCAGTGAGCCCGTCGCCAGCGAGCCCGCCGCCGCTGAGCCTACCCCCGTCGAGCCTACCCCCGAGAGCTCCGCTCCCGCCGAGGCCCCGGCCGTCACCCCTGCTCCCAGTGCTCCTGCTGCCGTTCCTGCTCCTGCCACTACTCTCGTCACCAGCGTGAGGAGCAAGTGCGCCGGCGGCTCCAACGCCGACGCTGAGCCCGCCTCCAACGCCCCTGCCGCCGCTGCTTCCGGTGCCGTCGGTGCTACCGCCGCTCGTTACGCTCAGTGCGGCGGCAACGGCTACACCGGCCCTACCACCTGCGCGGAGGGCTACACCTGCCAGAAGCAGAACGACTGGTACTCCCAGTGCCAGTAAGCGAAAAGGAGAAAAGAGAACGAGACGGGGCCGCTCCGGATAGCGCCCCGTAGAGATGGACGGTGGAAAGATTTCGTGTACATACCCTTTTTTTTATCCAAGCCGATAGGCGCATATACTTGCATATGTCATGGTTCTGGCGACTTGAGTGATGTGTCTAAACCGTATATTGACGAGATGGATTGGTCTGTCTACCGAAAGCCGCGCGTGTTCATAAGGCCACTCAAACAGTCCTTCTCTCGTCTGGGCTCTATCCTAGGACTAGGGAAACATCTTTCTTCTCCAGTCCCTCCCACGCGCTTCTTTTCACCCTCCCGATGCCCTTCCGCGAGGCAACCCCATCTTTCCACTCGACCCAAAGGACGTTGTAAAAGCTCCACGTCTCGTGCTCCTTCGGCTGGGGCTCCCAAAAGTGCAGTCCCCGAGATATAGCCACCACGTCGATCCCGATGGCCGACGGGTGGGCATTCCATATATGCTCCACAGAGTGTTTGGAATCCGGCGACAGCTCTCCGATTTCGTTTCCTTTTTCGTCCTTCAGAACAACATCCAGGTGGAGGTCGATGCCGAACATTGTCAGCACGAAGTTGTCGGGGCCTTCGCAGGCGACGGCTCGCTTGATCGAGTCGTCGGTGCGAGGCTTCGCCGCCCAAAGACGCGCTTGCTGCGTTTCGGCACATAGGTATGTCCCGTGCGTGGCAGGATTGTATCCCTCGCCACAATCGAGTTCTCCCATCGGGACAGGGTGCCAGAACCTCCGCCAGGGGCAGGACTCGTGCTCGTAGTAGTATGATGTCTGCAGATCTTCGCGTTTCAATGTGCATTCAGGGTCGTCCTTGAACTTGTCCCTGTCAGGCGTGTCCTCGCCGCCCGTCTTGTACGTCCAACCAGGAGGCAGAGGCTCGACCTTGCCCATAAACCTGGCCTTGTAGTCGTGCCACTCGTTTTGGAAGGTAACAAGCTGCGGCTCTGCGTCTTTGGACTTCTTGGTGTACCAGGTCAACATCGGGATCACCTGGAAAGGCTCCCAGTGCGCCGTTCCCCAGCCTTGGGGTTGGTTCTTCATATAGGAGCCTGCTGTCCAGCTGAGGCCGTTGATATATCCCTTCCAACCGGCCCAGGTCCAGCTGGGAGCAGGATCCGTAGCTCTCTCTGAGAATAGCCGACGCGTCGCGTTCTGTGACCGCCAGACCAATGAGGCGTCGAGGAAGGAAACGGGCAGCCCGTGAATGAAGCCTCGCGGAAACGCCTTCCGCATGGCGCCAAAGGTACTCGCGATGGCTCGGAAGACGTCTTCTTGGTAGGTGAGTTCTCGCAAAGTGTAGCTTTGGACGAGATGGCAGAGAATGCTCAGGTCGGGGACGTCCATCGAGAGGTCGAGGGGATGAAATCTTTCGCGGCTGTCGCCACCGTCGAATGACAGGGCATTTGGCGGCAGGTCGGGCGGCGAGTCAATGTCTTCGAACCAAGTCGAGGCGCGGCATACCCACTGGACGGTGTCCTCGTAGAACACGATCTTCCTGCGAGCGAAGATCTGCTCCTGAAGGGTCCAGCCGCGGTCCGTCCACGGGGTGCGACGGAGGCGACTTTGGAGCCTGGTGGTGATGCTCGTGCCCGGTGACAGGCTGAGAGTTTCTGGGAGGACCCTGGAGTGAGAGGAGTGTCGCAGCCCTCGGAGGCCGTACTGGGCGTCTTGCCCGTCGGCCGCCACGATGGCGATGGAAGCGCCCTCGAATATGGATGCCATTTGATCGATCTGGAGACGCGCCGACTCCTCGTCATCCTGAGCGATGCACAGCGAGTCGACCCATAGGTATCGCTCCCCCAGCAGGGGCACCAGCTTGATCGAGTCTCGCACCGTTGCCGGCATATCGTGTTCAAGTCGCTTAAGTGCACCGGGCTCCAGCAGGATGCCCAGGTTCGCGCGAGTGGTCTTCAACATCTCGATTCCACCCCATACGTAGCTCAGAACGACGTAGGTCATATTAGGTGTCGCAGATATCAGGCACGCCCGCTCAGTATCTATGAGATAGCTCAACGGGCAACTGAGAGTTGTCAGCCTCTCGAAACACGTGCTCCCGTGGTGTTCTGCGCAAGTCGACTGCCACTGTTTCAGAAGCTTTGTGTCGATGAATTCGGGGTGCAAGGGCCTCCCCAAGGCCGCTCCTGGCTTTGAGCCGTCATTGTTGATGAGCAAGAATTCGGCACCTGAGGTAACCCATTCCCTATCATCGCCTTCTTGGAGGAAGCTGACAGACATCTGCAGCCTGCCCCTCTTGAAATATACAGTTACCTCGGTCAGCGTCTGGTTCGCTGGACGCCATACATAGGGGTGCAAGAAGCGTTGGTGGTCGTCGCAGCCGTTGAAGAGTTGTTCGGCTTTTATGACCCATTGGGGCTCATTGGACTCGTCGGACCAGTCTGACAGCTTCGAGTAATCGACGGCGCCCTTGTTGAACGTCCTTACGTGTTCCGCAGCCTCGAGAAGCGTCTCGCACACGCTGCACAACATCCTCTTTCACTTGTGCTCCGAGGAGGGGGTCTCAGTTGGTGACAGATGGGGTGGAAAAGGGAGGTGGCTGGGTTCGGCCTGGCTCTCTCTGCTGAGCAGTTGAACATCCGCAGTGGGGCCAGGCAGTCAGCAGGGATGCAATAGCAGGTAATTTGCGCGTCAGATCCATGAGTGTCGACGGCAGAATCTTGTGGGTTGCTCCGGGGTTCCGGGGTACCCGCCAGCGTACTTGTGTCGTTTCAGAGAGTATCGGTGGAGGAACGGAGAAGTGGGGTGCGATCCCGATCCGAGGACCCGGGTTCCACTACCGAGACCGGCCCCATGACGCCGGAACTTGACTTACTGTCAATTGTGATGTTCTGGTTGGTCTTGGGTTCCTACCTTCCACAGCAAACCGCGTTTATAACCGAGGTCACCGTCTTGAGAGGGTTCGGCAATATAGCAGGCTGGGCACCCCGCACTCTCTCTTCAACCCATCACATTCCCGTCCCAACCCCGCCGTTGTGATGCGGTGGTGTGGTACGCAGTGACGACACCCGGCAGAGAATGCCGACTGTCATCCACTAAGCAAAAGTCAAGGTCTTATGAAACCATGATGCCACAGGTTTCCAGCTTCATCAAGGAAAGCTACTTCAAAGGACACGACAGGAAAGCATAATCAATGGCGACGCAAACCAACAAAGCTGACGCTCGGCCGAGTGCCGATGCGGACCACTACCCGGGAGCAGAGTGCGCCACCCAGAAGTTCTGTGACTTTATAGTTGGTGCCAAGTTCCAGGATATCCCCGACCAGGCCGTCGCTAAGCTCCTCGATCTCATGGTCGACCACATCGGGGTCGGGGCCGGCGGCGGAGCCCAGTCCGAATCCAGCGGCCACATCCTCAAAGCCATCGACGCCTTCTCGGCTGGCGCCGTTGGTGAAAGCACGGTGTACGGCAAGGAGAAGACCTATCCGAAGCACATCGCAGCCCTGTTGAACGGCGCCTTCGCCCACTCCTTTGACTTCGACGACACCCTCGCCGTCGGCATCATTCACCCCGGCGCCAGCGTCATACCGGCCGCCCTAGCACAGGCCGAAGCATCAGACGCGCCGGGCCCTCTGCTCCTGGTAGCGCTTGCCGTCGGCTACGAGACAGCCTGCCGCCTCGGGCGCGCCCTCTCGGCCGGTGGCTACCCGCGAGGCTTCCACAACACCGCCACGGCAGGCATCTTCGGGGCGGTGGCGGCCATCGGCAAGATCAAGGGCCTGACGGCGGCACAGCTGTACGACGCGTTCGGGCTAGCGGGATCCAAGGCGGCGGGCTCGATGCAATTCCTCGACAACGGATCGTGGAACAAGCGGCTGCATCCCGGCTTCGCGGCTCACGACGCCTTCCTCTGCGTCGCGCTGGCGGAGGCGGGCGTCACGGGGGCGTCGCGCGCGATCGAGGGTAAATGGGGATTCTTGCAAGCCTACTCGAGCGCGTCAGACGCCGCTGGCCTGACGGAGGACCTGGGAAGCGCGTGGCTGTTCTCCGCGACCGCGATGAAGCCCTTCCCCGCGTGCCGCTTCACGCACGCCGCCATCGAGATCACAGCGAAGGTCGTGGCAGAGAACGGGTCGCGGGTGCTGCCGGAGAGCATCACCGTTTACGTTCACCCAGCCGGCTACGACATCATCGGTTTGCCGAGCGCGAATAAGCGGCACCCGGAGACCATCGTCGACGCGCAGTTCAGCATGTACTACCAGGTCGCGGCGGCCTGGGTCCATGGCATGGAGGTCGGCTGGGCTGTGTATGACGCTGAGACGATGAGGGGCAAGGAGGTGGCTGACCTCTGCGACCGAGTCGAAGTTGTCATCGACGAGGGGCTCGAGCAAGAGTTCGGGGTAAGGATGTCGTTCAAGGGTCTCCAAGGCGGAGCCGCGAGAGAGGAGACACTGATGTACCCACTGGGCGAGGACGAGCACCCGTTCTCGAGGGAGAGAGTCCACGACAAGTTCAGGGGCCTGGTCAAGCACGTGTACGACGCGAGCCGGGCTGAGAACATCCTGAACGCAGTTGCCAGTCTTCCCGAGGGATCGTCGGGTGATTTACTGAGGCTCCTCTGAAAAAGGGCTCTTGAGGGGTTGTCAGATGTGCTGAAGTATAAAAATAGAGGCCGGAACTGATCACCGAGAGAATCTTTCGATCAGCCCCCTTTTCCTCGCCCCTTGCTTGACTCTTTCTGGGCCTCTTATCTTGGACCCGCAGCACGCCCACCGGCCGAGTTGCCCCTGTAGCTGAATCACTGCTTTGAAGCTGTGGATATCGTCGCGCCCTCCGATATGGGTTCGATGTTGGCTTCTTGAGGCTTGGGTCCGGCATCATGGGTCGGGTTTGATGCCAAGAAACTAGAAGGCCCGTCGAGAGAGCGTGGTAGCGTACGGCAGTTGAGGCTCAATTTTTAAAGTTGATTATTCAGGTGCCCTTTCCGGCGATGCATGACATGAGCTTGCTTTTGACCCCAAGATAACTACCAGGCAGGCGTCACAACACAAGAAGACCACTCCTCTCGTCCACATCCACAAGCACAGAGTTGATTCGGCTCCTCCTTGACTGTGATGACGTTGCAAGACAATGTTTGCGCCAGGTTTTGACTGAGAGAGCAAGTGGTGACAGTTTCTCGTGAGTCGTGGGATAAGATGCTCCACGTTCCATGTCACCATCACACAGACCGTGCGGACAATGGAAGTCCGCCGGGTCTGAGAGCAAGGCCGCATGCGGCGAAAGCCAAGGAGTCGCCGATACCACGACATCGAACGAGCAGGTAATTTAGTTCTCCGTCCGTATTTTCCCATTTCAATCCTTCTAGGCAAAAGGTCTGCGTGGAAATTGTCACTATGCGTTACTGTGATGGCAACCACACGCTCTCCTGTCAACCAGGGATCAGCACACCAACTGCTCTTATTCGGGAATCCAGTCCGAAGACGGCTCCACCACGCTGAAATTCGGCCCAGGCTGTGGGCAGGATCAAGAAGAGCTGTTTCTCCGCTGAGAGCGCGCAATCCTGCGCCCCAGATGCGGTATGCAAAGTGCCAAAGAGTGCTTCGAGACCCCGGCCAGTGGAACTAGAAGAGGTCCGAGGCTCCGAGCCGGTGGCCTGGACTCTTTCGTTCTCTTGTAGAAATTTTGGATGAGGCGCAATGGATGGAAAGAATACACCAATGGCATGATGAAGCGATGAATAGGTCCCGGACTATTGAGTCTGGGGCATACGGCCCAGCCCGTGGCAGCCGGTTCATCACCCAACCAGGGACAGACAAGACCGCGCTTCAATCTCGACGCAATGTCTCTTTGCGGGAAGCTCATCCCGGCTCCAAGTTGCACGATGCGATTGACTGATTGATTGATCGCCTGTGCATGGCATGGCAGAGGACGGACTCGAGTTGCAAGCCGCTGACAAGACGAACGGCAGCAACGGGAGGCCCCGAGAAAAAGGGCCATCAGTTCAGCGCTTTGACCTCCTGGGTCGAGCGGGAATGCGGGGGATGACACGCTGGACGACCATTCTCATCTCGCTTCGTGGTTTCGACAGTCAGGGGAACCCCTTCTTCGCCCCAATGGCAGCTCGGCGGATGCGAGCAGGGCACCATGCTTGACATTTCACGTTTCCAGTGCTACGTAGCTTGCTTAACATCCTTGAGAATAGGATCGCCCATGCCCTCTTTTGTCCTTCTGTTCGTGAGTTCTCCCTCTGGGTTCGTGTTTGGTTGACCATCCGAACTCCATCGTCGGGTGATGTGTGCGGAGACATGGAACCAAAGAGGCGACCCTGTCCTGTACTGGGGGGGCTTCGATTACAGATCGGGAGGAAAATGACGAGCTTTCTTATAGTCAGGCATTGCCGTCTGGGGGGTCCACGAGCAGCAGCAGACTGGGGGGTTGCTTTTCTGGTTCTCCCACGACCGCGTTTATTGTTACCCTCTTTCCCGTCGTGTTTCTCCCCTTTCCTGGGAGCCGGGAAAAATTCTCAAGCGGTCGACAAAACGCAGATGTCTCCTTGCTCCCTCTCCCTCCGCCAGGCCAAGGCAGCACTCTGCCCGGATGGACGACACGCCATGGGACGAACTTCCGCACGATGACTACGGCCCCGGGTTGCTCGCTATAGTTTGGGTTCTCGCTTTCGTCGCCGGTGTTTTCATGGGATTACGATTTTACTGCAAGTTTACGCGACGACGAAGGCTATGGTGGGACGACTACTTCATGATTGCAGCTTGGGTGAGTTCCGCCGTTTCTACCTCTGTTGCCAAACACTCCTTTTCCACGCGGACTCGCCGTTGACACGCATCGCAGCTTGCTTATTTAACGTTCGGTGTTTTCATCTCCATTGACGTTTACTACGACTTTGGGAAGCACAATTGGGACGTCACCCCGGGCAACTGGTCCTGGCTCCTCCTCCATGCCAACTTGGCGGGATCCTTCTCCATCATCGCCGTCGCCTGGAGCAAGACGTCCTTCTCCCTGACCCTACTCCGCATAGCGACGGAGCGCTGGATGAAATATGTCATCTGGTTCATTCTGATCAGTATCAATGTCGCGCTCGGGACCGCCGTGCTGATCACATGGATCCAATGCTGGCCGGTCGAGAAGACCTGGAGGACAGCCTCCACCCCCGGGACCTGCTGGCCGAAGCGCATACCTGTGACCTACAACGTCTTCACGGCCTCATACTCGGGGGCCATGGACATTGTCCTGGCCATCGTCCCGTGGAAGATCATATGGGGCCTCACGATGACCAAGAAGGAGAAGTTCGGTGTCTCCCTGGCTATGAGCATGGGGTTCTTGTAAGAAGAAGAGTGTTATTGGAGGGAGAATATCTGCTTACCTACGTCTCTCCAGTGCGGGGGCCGTATCCTTCATCAAAATCAAAACCATAACAGCCATCGGGGCCGTCGACATCGTCGACACAGTCGAGCTGGTCATCTGGGGTGCTGCGGAGAGCGCCGTCACTATCATGGCGGCGTCGATACCCGTCCTCCGAGCCTTGTTCCGGGACTACAAGCCGCCGCCGGCTCGGTTCGTCAGCGACGAGGAGTCGATGCTGCGACGTCTGGGAGCGGGCTCGGTCCGGACGGCGGCGGCCGGGCCGGCACCGGCCGTCGGCCGATCGAGGTCGGACGTGGAACTCATTGAAGTACCAGACAAGGAGGGCAGCGCTCAAGACCACGAAGAGAACGACCAGCTGGCACTACAAGCGTGGGAAGGAAGGGACGTGAAGCCTCATTCCAGGAAGGATATTGGAAACGGAGCGACGTTGTCTTCGCATTTTGATGCTTTCGGGGGCGTGGGCCCCGATGTCCCGCCCCCGAGACGCACCCATGTGAGGAACTTCTCCCGGAAGATTGATGTAGAATCTTTTTAATTTGCATAACGACTTTTGATTCTCGGTGATGTAATCCAAGCTGAGGATGCCCTTAATCATCTCAATCTGAGCATATGCATCGTCGGGTCAGGGGGTCGTTGGGCGGTGGCAGAGTCAGCCCTTCMCCCCGCCACTGGTATACGAAACCGAGAGCTAACCGCGGGTCTGACTATCAAGATGCAGTTTCATGTAACGACCAAGCTCATAAGATTTCCCCTAGGATCGACGACGTCAATCGCCTTCTCCAGATTAGACTGGATCAAGCCTAGGATATCCTGTCACAACATGCCGCCAGGGTTTAAGCGCGCATGCCGGATACGAATACTCGGACAAGAGGAATAGGTGGACAGCGACAACAACTAACAACTTGAATTGCAGAAATTACCCCCAATAGACGAAAATCGAGATGATCGGTATGTCGGCTCAGGAGGTCGGTAGATGAGAGTAAAGCCGACATATATCTATGCTGCTAGCACGTCCGATTCCGATTACCGCCCTATGCTTTCACACCTTGCTTCTGAATCGTTACAACAGCTTCCTGTTTAGAAAGATGGTTTCCAAGGCAGCTGTTACTGTTCTGGTCACTCTTGTCTTGACAAGAATAGTATTGGGCCAAAGATTCGCCGACACCTTTACGAACCCTCTGAACCAATACCGACCTAAATTTCGATACTGGTAAGAAGATTCTGCTCTGGAAGCTCCCCTGCGCACTTCAACTTTTGTCTTTCGGCCGATGCTGACTCAATTAGGTTGCCGGATGCAAGCGCGGATGCCAGAGCCGTGAGGGAGGACATCCATGCCATGGCCGATGTAGGTGCTGGCGGCTTCGAGTTTCTCCCCTACTACCAGATCGGTTATCAAGCGTCCGACTGGTCCGAGTACGGATATGGCACAGAAGCGTTCCGCCCGCTATTCCGCGCCGCGATGGAGGCTGCAGACGAGCGTCACGCGTTGATGGACTTTGCCATTGGGGCGAACCAGGGACAGGGAGTGCCGGCGCCACCAGAAACTCCTGGTCTCGCTGTTCACTTGGTGAGATTCTCTCTCTTTGTTGCGAACAAACCTGTTTCGGGTTGTTGCTGACGGAAGATCGAGGTCTACTCCAACATCACTTTGGCTCCCGGAGAGGTCTACAATGGCACGCTCGCGTTGTCCAAGCAACCTTCGGATCCCTCCTTGGAATATTTCATGCACTCTCTCGAAGACTTCGGGGCGCAGAAGCTCATAGCCGTTCTTGCTGTAGCAATCTCATCCCGTAAGTCAATTGATGGCGGCATGTTTTCTTCGCTATTGAGTCCTAACGCTCTGCGTGTCATACCTAGATGGCAACGACACGACCGGGTACACAAAAGTCGACAGTGTAATTGACCTGGCTTCGTCCGTCAGTATCAACTCAAGGTCTTTGTCATGGGCAGCCCCTCGGACAGAGAATGTGTCCTCGTGGCGCATCATGGCCTGGTACGAGCGTTTCACCAATCAGCGATCCATCGACCCCGGAAGCAACCCGACAACCTCTTTGCAGAACGGCTCTCGGACCGTCGACCATTTTAGTGCTTCGGGCTCTGAACTTATGACGAAGTTCTTCGATGACCATATCGTTCCGACCCCTGAGGACAAAGAACCCCTCTCTCGAGTCGGGAATTATGGTATGTCTCACAGTTCTTCAACTCGAACAACGCCAAGTCTTGAACGAGACTGACATAAAGGTCGCCACGTAGCATGGGAAGACAGCATGGAGATGAACTCAGGCGTCTGGTGGACCCCTGGCTTCGATGAGAAGTTCCGTCAAAGCCGAGGATACGAGGTCCAGCATTGTCTCCCTTTTCTACTGACCAAGGCCAACAGCTGGGCTCAGCAAGTCATTCCATACGGGGAAGGGTTTGAATCGGTTAACCGGACCCTCAGCGAGAAATGCATCGACGACTACCGCATTGTTTTGCAGGAGGGGTACGAGAAGTACGTCGGAGCTCATATCGAGTGGTCTCGACAGAGAGGCATCAGCTTTTCCAACCAGCCAGCATACAACTTGCCTCTCAGTGCAGTACGTGTCCCGCAACCCACTTAGTTTCTTGGCTAACTCTCCTTTGCAGATTGATTCATCTCTGCTAGTGGATGCCCCTGAGGTTGAATCGTTTGGTTTCAAGGACAAGATCGACTCCTACAAGTTCTTCTCGGGCCCCGCGGGGAACCCTGTGGTCTCGTCCGAATGTGGTGCGGTATCTTCGCTTTCCTACACTCAGAGGCTGGGCGAGCTTTTGCGCTCGGTTCACCGAGGCCTTGCCGGGGGAGTTTCCATGAACGTCTTTCACGGATTCCCCTACTCTGGATCGTTTGCCAATACGACATGGCCCGGAGATACCGTCTTCGCATACCGTTTTACCGAGATGTGGGGACCGCGCCAGCCTTTGTGGGAGCACATGCCCTCCTTCATGGACTACACCGCCAGGAACCAGTTCATCCTGCAATCTGGGACACCCAAGGTCGACCTCGCATTCTACAAGTACGGCGTGCCTTACCGAGGCAGTGACGGCTACGACAACAACAACCTGAATCTGATGGGATACACTTACGACTTCCTCGGGCCGGCAAGCCTTGTGAGTGATCGTGCCACTGTCCGCCACGGGGTTCTGGCTCCCGATGGTCCCGCGTATAAGGCACTTGTCTTCTCCAACGAGACAAAGGTCCCGCTAACAACAGCCACGAGATTGAAAAAATTGCCCTCAACGGCTTGCCTCTATTCTTCGTCGGAAACGATACGCTCCGTGGGTTGGCACAGATGTCGCGCAGACTGCCGAGGTCGAGACCATACTGCGAGACATCACCGAGGGAGAGTTGCCCAATGTGGTGCAGGTGCCTTCCGCTGACGACCTCATCGTGGCACTTGTGTCAAGAGGCCTTGTGCCAAACGCCGCACTTCCGAACGATGGATCTGCCCTTGGGTGGTTCTCCTTCTGGCGCAGCACGGACGACGCCGAAATCATCTGGCTGTACAACGACGGGGCCGGCGTGAACTCGAGCGACACGGTGCAAGTCGCCTTTTCTGGTGTTTCAATGCTGAGTCCGTATATCATGGATGCCTGGACTGGAAATATCTCGCCGGTTCTGCAATACACGGTCGAAGAGGACAACATTGTCGTTCCCGTCTCTCTCCAGGCGAACCAGTCGACCCTCATCTCTTTCCAAAAGACGAACCTCAGATTGGTGCCTCCACCAAAGGCAGTTGTCACATCCATGTCCGGACCTCCTGTCCATCTGACATCGCGAACAACTGCGGACGGATCGACTCAGCTGGCTGCTCAGCTGGGCGGAGGAACGACAGAGATTGCGCTCTCGGACGGTCGGGTCTTGCGGTTGAACGCAACGAACCATAAGCGTACGATATTTGAACAATGGGACATTCGCGTGGAGGATTGGCAACGGACTGAAAACGTCTCGAGCGTCAACAAAGAGATTGCCGTCTTTGAATACCCGGAGAGTCCACTCCTGCCTTGGGCCGAACCAGACTCCGGGGCCTTGACGAGTGCCAGCGGACTCGGACGTTACAGCACCAACTTCACCACGCCAACGACGACCGAGGGCCGCGTTCTTGGAGCTCGTCTTCATCTCGGTAAACAATAGGACTCAGCCCGAGTCAAGGTCAACGGGGAGGACGTGGCGCTTGTCGGGCTTTCTCAGGGGACATCCACTTCAATCGACATCTCAGCCCAGGTCAACTGGCCAAGGAACGCGTCTTCCGTCAGTAACGAGTTGACGATCGAGGTTGCGACGACATTTTTCAACCGCATACGAACCGAGACGAACATAACCTGGTCCATGGGGACTTGGCCCGACAGCGAGCTGTACGCCGCAAAGCCGTTGGAGAAGCATGGTCTCCTGGGACCTGTTTGTATTGAATGGTTGGGAGTGGCAGACCTTGTGTGATAAACGATGGTTGACTTGCCGAGGACTGATCATAAACTAAAAAGGAGATAGGATAGAGTTAGGATTTAACGTGCATTCTTGACTGAACAGTTGGGATAGTAGTCGTGTCCACAGTGACGTTGATTGGTTCATGTGCGAAGTTGCAAGTGAAACGGGGCCTATTTTCCGGGCGGCAGGCAAGCATCTCTATGTAAGACATCCAATGATCGACACATCGTGGGTTTCTGAGTGGTGTCGTTCGCAGAACATAGGCTACTTCAGCATGCACACCCAGCGCGATGTCAGCTGAGGAGCTTATGGCCCCCGCTTATTATCCTTTCTGCCCCTCGGCACGTCCTCGAGATGCCGCGGCTCGCGAGAGTTGTCCGACCAAAAACGGAGTCCGTCTGATAAACTCCGAAATCTACTCCACCTTCTTCCCTGTCTAGGGTTCCAGTCACATCGGCATCCGCGGAGGCTAGAACGAAGGTGGAGGACCACACGGACGAACATTTCTGCCGGTCGGCATTGGTAATCATGCTGACCTGACCAAGCTGACTGGAACCCTCGTTACGTCAGTGAGGGGACAAACTGAGAGGAAGCATTTATACTGTCCGGAACCCCGGACTAACCAGTGAGCTCTGACAGTTAGCGACACAACTCCAACGACCGCCAACACTTTCTTCAACTCAACAACCACGAATCAAAACAAGAACCCACCCCACATACATTACCATCACCATGACCGTCACCGTCTCTGTTCTCTACCCTAACGAGGCCGATGCCAAGTACGACATCGACTACTACATCAACAGCCACATGCCCCTGGCCGGCTCCACGTGGAAGTCGTACGGCGTTAAGAGCTGGTCCGTCCACAAGTACGCGCCTGGCCCCGGCGGATCGGAGCCCAAGTATGCCTTCGCCGGCATCCTTGTATTCGAAAGCCTGGACGCTGTCAAGCAGGCCCTCGCGTCGCCCGACACGGCCAAGGTCATGGCGGACGTCCCCAACTACAGCAACAAGGAGCCAGTTTTTCTGATCGGCGAGGACGCCAAGACTGTCACCTTCTAGAGCAGTTGACGTAATGGGTGGAAACGGCGTGTGGAGGAAACAACCGAGCGAAACTGAGTCATACCAATCTACATTTCATTAAAGAACGCACACAAACTTTCGCTCAATGTCTTTTCTCAGTGAAGCATGATCCTCACCCCCAATGAACATGCCGCTATAATTCTTCTCTATCTACATGGCTTTGTCGTCTTGAAGCCGGGACAACAAGAATTGAGACTGGAGGCTGCTGTGAAGTCAAGCATTGGGGTTTTCCTCGAGCTGACGTTTATTATTGGACACCCCCATATGTGGCTTGGCTCTCTAATTGCGGCCTCACGCTCTACTATATAATAATAAAAGATAATAATAACGGACGACGATAATGGACGACGATGATGGACAACAATGACGGATTATAACGACAATAATAACGTATATAGCCCTTAACTTAGGAACGCCTAGCCATGTAGTTGTGGCTGGAGGGGGTGTCGGATACCAGAGGAGGGGGTGACGAATAATATCTCCCCTTTTATTTGTTGATTAGCAGGAGAACGACCCAGTCCCGGTGAGTCCATCTGCTACTCATCTCCCAACAAGGACTAAAGCCCAGCGCCTCCATCTACGCTCCAAGCAGCGCCGTTAACAAAAGTGCTTTTATCACTGAGCAGGAATATAGTGACATCTGCAACCTCTTGCGCTGTTCCAACTAGAGTAGGAGCTGGAAAATGGCGAACTCTTTCGAGATTGGCTCGATGCATTGGGGTATCGATTGCACCGCTAACTCGTATGAGTAAAACAGATAGTTGACTGCAGAGTCAGATTGGACTTACGGTAGCACACAGTTAACTCTTGCCCGGTCGCCAACCTCTTTGGCAGCACTCTTCACCATGCCAAGAGATGCATGCTTGGAAGCAGCAAACACTGCACCTCTGAGAAAGCCTTGCAGGGAGAACATGCTTCCAACATGCACGAAGCTGCCGCCGTGACTGAGAACCTCCGGTTTGAGTGACTCGGCAAGGACGTTGAAAGCTCCTCTGACGTTGAGGTCCATGATGAAGTCGAACTCTTCGTCGCTCGTCTCCCACACAGATTCGGTTCCGAGCTCGTGTCCGCCTGTACCAGCAAAGTTGGCAACGCCGTCCACCGTTCCGAAGCGAGCCTTGGTGGCTTCCAGGAATGCCCTGACTGCTTGTCGATCTGTGACATCGACCGCTTGAATGAACACTCGACTCTGCAAATCGGGATCTAAATCTCCACAAAGCTTTTCGAGACCCTCGCCGTTCAAGTCGCACATGCCGACCATCGCGCCTTGCTCCATGAGAGACCTAGAAGTGGCCAGGCCCATGCCTGAGGCGGAGCCAGCAACAACGACGACCTTGGAGTTGAAGGGTAGAGCCATGTTTAAGCGGAAAGATCAAATGATACCAAAGCATAAGAATGAAGAAAGTTTAACAGAAAAGACATATTGCATTCTGTGAGCTTTGAGAGCATTAAGTAGGTGCGCAGATGCTAATGTTCCTCGACGGTGGTTGTTGTTTCCGTGAGAGTCGTGATTGGCCCTAAGCGAGGTGTTCACTGATCCAGCAAACTAATGCAACCCGCTGACACTCGACTCAGCTTGTCAGCAGAGTGCAGATGAATAAGATAGCCAACATATGCAACACGGCATGGACTACCGAAACAGGTTTAGATGACCCCAAGATCAAAGCCTGCGGACAACTTCGATTTGAAACATAAGCAACCAGAAATATCAAACCTTCTCTTTTGAAGTAGCGTTATACTACTGACAGCACGCTGCAGTTTACGTTGAATGACCAGCTCAAATTGGTTGCGTGCTTCTCACTCAAAGCCATGTCTCGAAGAATCGTACCGCTTGCAGAAATGCATCTTCCTTTCCAGCCTTCTCAACTGGGATATCAAGATTAGGATGGACCGCAAACCCATGCGGAACCCCGCCGTACAAAGCCACGGTAAACGGCTGCCCAGTGGTGCCCATAGCCGCCTCGATCTCCATTCGTCTCTTGATTTGCATGCCGGTGTCCTTTTCTGAGCCCCGTGTTAGCATATCGAACATAGACTCAATGATGAGAACATGGGAACAGTGTAACTTGCCAGCAACAGCTAAACTTGCAGGGCCAGTGATGGCCTTGATTTCATCGTCTCCGAGAAGTGTCGGGTGGGCTGCGAAGGCTGCGTTTACTGCTTTGCCTTTGGGAAGACCGAGGGCACGGAAGGCATAGCGACCACCAAAACAGTATCCCACGGAACCTATCTTGGTAGCGCTGAGCTCCTCGCGCATGTATGATAGCGCAGTGGACACGATGGGGTCGGTGACACTTGGTCCATGAAACCCAAAGAACTCAGTTCCGTTGAAGCTTGCCTTGGGGTCTTCGGATCTCGGCTTGCCATTGAACAGGTCTGGGACGACGGTCAAGTAGCCAGCGCGAGCGAAACTGTCTGCGAGTCTTCGTCATATTAATTGATGTCCTCAAACAATTGACGACTCGACGCACAACTTGTTTTCCGTTGACTGTATGCCGAAGACGTCTGTGAGATGAAGGATGCCAAAGACCGGTCTGTTCTGCGCGCCTATGCCGGTCCCATTCTGTTGATCTTTGGGCTTGGACACGTAAACATCGACTGAAAAATGTTTTTTAGCGGCGAAATTTTATTTAAGAGGGAGCCATTGGAGTCGGGTGGGAACCTACGCCCTTTATAATTGACGATCTGGCCGACAGGTTTGCCAGAGAAGGCGAGCAGAGAAAGATCCGCGACATAACCACTTGTGACTCCAAAGAATGAAAAGAGCCACAGACTGAATGTGAGGAGATCAATGATTAGCATCGTATCTTCGGTGATAGGTCCACGACACGTTGAAACCGAAAGGTCGGCAGTCGTGATAAATCGATAGCGTCCCATGTGAAATTCGGGAGGGGCTTGGTACCAATTTATGGCTCATCCCATAAGCTATGGAAGAAACTTTCCCCTGAAGAAACGGTACCTGCTTCAGGGCCACATGGAAAAAAGAAACTTTGCCTTCCTTCTTGTAGGCTTTTTGTATTTCCGTGTGGAAATAGTCGAGAGATGAACTACTATGGCTCGGCAGCAGGCGGCGATTGAACCCCTTTCCTGCGAAGCATCATCATCACGAAATGTTTCGTCGGATTATCAGCAGATCAGACGATAGAATATGAAAGGATCATCGAAAGGACCGAGCCTACCAAATGGACGAATGAAAAAAAAGCCGACTGTGTGAAGCCGAAGCCACTTGGCCGCTGTCATGTCGTTTCGCCATCGTCTCAGCTAAAGCTTGGTAGTGTGAGATGCGCTGCCACTGTATGAACAGCGGTTGGTCGCCCAATATCACAGTTGGGTACGCTTAAAATTCGGTATCTCTGACACGGCTCGGCATTCCATGCTCGGAAGCGTGTTAAATCATCAGCTAGGTATTGTAGATACTAGCGGATGTAGCAAGGCCTATCTTCGTATAAATCTACTAGGTATAGGCATGACATGAGTAAACGGTGGTAGCGTCAATGGTCCGGTCTCTTTCAGCGCTCTTGAGAGAGAAGGTCGAAGAGTTTGAAACGTCTTATTTTGCGCGGTGACATTCATTTTTACCGAGAGCTGAAACACTTGCAGTACGCAGTCTTATCACATACCCTAGTGTCCATCACTTCATCTTTCTTCAGATTATTCGCCCGATCAACACGTGTTGATCCAGCCTCCGCTCTCGGATAGTCTTGATAATCCCGAAAATTCCAGAACGATATAGAAAGAAGAAACTCAAGTTACCTAATCATATGACCTATGAACTTTCCAACGTATCAACGTTCTTCTGAGAATCCTCTGTTTTCTCACTACCTACTGACTTGTCATTCGCGAGATTCGTAACTACTGGACGCCTTTAGATCCCAGTAAACCTATGTTTTCAGGAACATAGAAAGGTGTTTTATCTGATGCCATCACTGACATGTTCTTTTTGTTTTTAGTTCAAGTTGTCCTCTCATGTCAAGATTAGATCGTTGCGACACATGAAGCTAAACAGTTTCCATTTTCGGCATCATCACAAGCCGAACGTGATAGCTGCATGAGCTTCTTTAGGTATTTTCAGTAAAATACGTCTAGAACTTGATCAGCTTATAATTGACCACAGAATATCGTCTAGTCTCCCTCTGACAGAGAAGGGCTTTTGGAGAATCGGCCCTCACACGCCCTCGATGACATGAAGTTGAAAATGCGCCATTTTGATTCCCAAAACGCTCTACATCGCCTGAACTAAGACGCGACCAAGGCGCAACCCACAAATAGTGCGATTGCAACAGCCCATTTCCCTGAATATGCCCTGCCATCGCAACCGCTCCCTGAGTCTCCTCCGCCTCCTCCTCCTCCACTCCTTCCGCTCCCTATACGCTCCACAAGCTTATTTCCCAGATCCAAAATGCTGCTCTGAAACTCATCGAAACTCGAGGCATTCCAGTTGGCGCCGTTCTTGCCCGGAACTGCGTCGTCCCCAGTAAAGGCCACATACAGAACATCGTTGGCCTCATGACCCGAGTTGCCATTAATGCCACTGCCGTAACATGCGGTCGCGAGAGAGATGGATGCTTCGCCAACCATAGCTTGGCGTCCATCGTCGCCGTTCGTTTCGCCCCAGATGCCGTATAGCTACGTGCACACAACCCCGGTTAGGCGAGATACGTAAAGGGTCAGCCGTTCAGTAGCGGCAACGATTCGAAACTCACCAGTTTGTTGTTGCAAATGACGGCCATGACGCTGAGGGGCTTCACGCCGTTCTTCTGCGGATCGAAAGTCGGCCAACCCTTTTTGGTGCCCTCGTTACCGAATACGACATATGGGTGAACGAATGCGTTCAGGTCCCTTTGCCCGGTCCCGTAGCCTCTAAAGTCGTCCCGAAATGTGGTCTCGGACTGGGTATCGGTGGAGCTCTGGCAGCGGCCGTCGCTTCCGGGCCCGTTTTGGGTGCCATCGCAGTCGATGTCCATATTAACGAGCTGTCCATCTTTGCCTTGCAAATACATGATCTTGTAATCGTCCAAGTAGTCGCCGCAGTAGCCAAAGTCTGGTGTCCAGTGAGCATTGATTTTCCTGAAACGTAGCAGACATGCACAACGCAGCGTACCTCCACTGTCGCCATCACTGCTGTGAAACCCGCCTTTCAGAATGTTGTCGCATTTCCCCTTCCCGCGGACGTGGTCGTAAAAGTCCTTAACATTGCTCGGCAGGTCGAGCGCAGCTATCGTCGTAGCTACGCATCCCAGCAGAACGAGGAAGAGGCCGAACAAACGGGCCATGTTGGAAGAGGCAACCGATGTGATGGAAGGAAGATGAATGAGGTGAGACGGCTGCTTCGGGGCTGAAGTAGGTAGGGATGTTGAGTCCCGCTTGGGCAATTTCCCAGCCACGTGATCCTTGTCTGCAGAGCACGGCTCGTTCAGACCCCATCTGGGCGCTGATTAACTCGTTGGTGCGATGCACTGCCTTCCATCGATTAGGCACACCGCGAAACACGGACTTACCACGTCTTGGCCAAGACACAGCCGAATCCTCGGCGGAACCAGGAAAGAAAGCACCGTACGGCGCCTGTTGCTGTGGGCAATTAAACCTGTTTCGATTTTCTGAAACTACGGTTCACATGACAGTTGAACATGGGCAATACAGGTGGACAGTCCGAATTGCCAATAAGACCTGTCAACGAAAGCCTGCTGCCTTGTCCCTGTCGTCCGTCAAATACCTAGACTAGGGCGTAAGTTAGGGCGCTACGGCCTTGACGGCTATGACCCGAACCTTCGGCCCCCACCAACCGTTCGAGCTTAGTTGAACGGAACTCCTCGTCATTGTCAATTTCTCATGTCTCTCCACAGGCTTTTTTTGCAGGATTCTTGCGCGCCCAAAAAACGGTAGGCAACCAAGCCACGATGCAGAGGCATGATTGGTACATGTAGTTATGACCGGGAGTTCAGGAGACAAGCCTTCTGCCAACAACAGCCTGTTTCCTCTGTTCTGACCCTATGCTAACTCTGATGACATGAAAACATCTGCGGCTGAAACGTCGTCGACTCTATACATGTGTTATTGGTCCGCCTCGGTGTAGTAGAACACGTTCGAGATATTTAAGTGGTTGGAAACGACGAAATGAGCGTGCCTATGACCAACCAGAACTCATCTTCAAGCTCAAAGTCTCCTGAGCATCGCACAAAAGTATCAAGGATATTCTTTTAGCTTGACGCAGGTTATGAAGCGCACGAATAAACGCACCCATAATCTTCCCTGCCTGTGACACCGTTTTGTGATCTGCATCCCGCCAAGTATGCTTTTCCGAGCGTGGATGATGCGGGGTGCGGGGGCGGAGGTGACGCGGAGTTGGACTGTTGGCGACATGGCGTATGATGTCGTTCTCGTATAACGAAGGCCCTGGTCATAATAGGCAGAGTAGATGTATATATGTTGAATCATATCTCTTCTAACGCTTTCCGACAGTAGACTTGTGCAACAGTTAGCTCTCTTTGACAACAACCCACGGTCTAGCAGCACAACATGGCAGATATCAAACCAACCGAAGACATGGTCAACGACCGAGACGTCCTCGAGGAAAAGCCCGTCGAATCCCCCCAGGTAGCAGAGCTTACGGAAACGGAGAAGCGCATCGAAAAGAAACTGGTCAGACGCATTGACTGGATTATCATGCCACTTATCTTGAGCGTCTATCTCTTGAACTGGATCGACAGGTGCAACACTCTGTGGAAAACCAACTGTGATACATGGGATAAGTCTAATAAGAGTCCAGAAACAACTACGCCTCTGCTCGTCTAGCCGGTCTCGAGAACGACTTGGGTTTGTCGCTCACCCAGTATCAAACAGGTCTCTCGATTCTTTTTGTTGGCTACATTCTGGGTCAAATTCCCTCAAACCTGCTCTTAAACTGGTTTGGTCGGCCTTCACTATATCTCGGTTTCTTCACGGTAGCCTGGGGCTTGGTCTCTGCGCTTACCGCCCTTGTACAGAACTTTGCTGGGATTGTTGTGTGTAGGTTCATTCTCGGATTCGTTGGTAAGTCAACCAAGACCTCGATCACAATCACAGCTCGCTGATCAACTAATCAGAGGCCCCTTTCTTCCCCGGTGTTCTTTTCTACCTCTCGGTAAGTCACTGGTTACTGGTAGCATGGGTTCCGGCAACAGGTTCGCTAACATGAGTAATACAGAAATGGTACACGAAGAAAGAGCTGAACTTCCGCATGAGCATCTTCTACTCGGGCGCTCTCATCGCCGGAGCCTTTGGAAATTTGATCGCCGCTGGAATTCTGGATGGACTGGCCGGAGTTCGGGGTCTTTCGGCATGGAGATGGCTGTACATACTAGAAGGTGCCAGTAAGTCGCAAGCCTTGCCACGCCGTTAGGCTTCCTTCCAGGAGTAGAAGCTGACTTGTTTTCTTGCGCTTGTTAGTTACTGTTGTTGCGGGCATCGTCGTATGCATCTTCCTCCCAGACTTTCCACAGAACTGGAAAGCACTCACTCCAGAGATGCAGCACGTTGGTCAGTTGTCTGTTCCATAGATGCCCCAGGCAACACGCTCACTGTATGATCCAGCCAATCGACGCATGGCCCTCGAGGCAGCGGAAGACGACACCGACGAGGCCGGCGTGACGTCGAAACTGAAGGGCGTCAAGCTCTGCTTGACTGATGTCAAAGTCTGGATATTTGCTTTGATCTACATGGGGCTTACTGGCGCCCAAGGGTTTGGGTACTATTTCCCAACTCTGACGAGAACACTTGGTTACAGCCATTTTATTTCTTTGCTTCTCGTCGCGCCTCCACATATCTTCATCACCATCTGGAGTTACATTCACGGAATCACCAGCGACCGTTTCACGACGCGATACTGGTTCTGTCTCTATCCGGCCGCGGTTTCGGTCATTGGCTTTTCGGTTTTCATGTCCACTGACATTTTCGGACCCAAGTACATGACGTTCTTCTTCATGATGTTTCTGATGAACATCAATGGCACGCTCTTCAGTTGGATAGCAGGAGTGGTTTCGAGACCTCCTGCTAAACGTGCTGCCGCCTACGCCCTGATCAACTCCCTGGGGAATTCTGTCAGCATCTGGACGCCATACACTTACCTTGACAAGGAGTCGCCTTACTTTTTCACCGGCATCGGGATTTGCGTGGGCCTGATAACCTCGGCTGCCATTCTCATGACGCTACTCCGGCTTATCTTGATCCGGGAGAACAAGCGTCTGTCAAGGTTGGAAAACGAGAGTGTTCAGCTAACACCCAAAGAGACGGCGAGACTTGAGAAGACTGCCGAAGCAGAGGGCATAAGTCTCAGCGCGGCAAGGGTGCTGCAGAAGGGTTTCAGATACACCATCTGAGTTATTCTGGAAGTCTGGCGGCAAATGAGCTCTACTTAGGCGGCTCAAGCTGCTTGGAACTAGACTGGAAGTCTTATCGAGATACAACTAACCAGTTACCGAAATCAAGGGCTTAAAGAGGAGCGAGTTAATGCCAGCTGTCTCTTGGCCGCTTCATTTGAATAAGCTGTTTCTTTTAGGTGCCCATATTGGGCTATTAGCCAGTTGTATCGGCAACCTTTACCTGTAGTAAGACAGCTTCATCGGCTAGAGATACGCCGAAACCGCATGTAAACATCGACAACAGGCCCCAGACTCTGAGCTATTCCTTATCTGCACACATGTAAGATAGCAAAGTGTCGATGGAACCCACCCCAGCCCGCATGCCATGGGAGTTTCTTGGCCTTCGCGCTTATGTAACCTCTCATTGCTTTTCGGGGATAGATCTAGGGTTGTTCATGCATGTCTTCTGCAACCCGTCCCTCTTCTGTTGTCGTTTCGTCCATCTCCGCATCGCTTTCCACAGAGTGAGGCCCGCTTCAACTTCCTCAGGCTGAACAGCAGCCACCAAATCAAGCAACACCCACCATGTTTGTTTCGCTACCCCGGACAGCTGCTGTCTTATTTGCTGCATCAGAATGTGTCAGCGCTTCTCTGAACACCGAGGATGCCTCGCCGATGTCTCCCAACTCCTGGATCGGTTGGGGAGGCAGCATCCACAACCGGAGATCTGCGGCATCTGACGCGACCATCACGCAGAAGAATGTTGGCTCACTAGTCAAGATCTGCGAGTACAGATACGACCCCGGTGGAGTCAGCGCCTCGCCGCTCGTTCTCGATAGCGTTGCATACTATCCCACCTGGACAGGTCTCCTCGTGGCCTTGGACTACAGGTCATGCGATGTGTTGTGGGCTAGCAACATCACCAAGATGGTCATCGACTTTGCGCCCCGCACCGAAATCCAGATCGCGTCTGGTGTCAACCCTGTGGCTCGCACCTCGCCTGTCACCGACGGCTCTCGTCTCTACGTCGGTACGCTCGCCCACGCCCTCGTCCTTGCCATCGATAAAGATTCAGGTGTGCTTGTCAGCCACGTCCAGATCGACGATCATCCTGTTGCCATGATCACGCAATCCCCAACCTGGTACAACGGCCAACTACTCGTGGGCACTTCGTCATTCGAGATTATCAGTGCCTCTCTCCCTGGCTACGCTTGCTGTGATCACGTTGGCAGCATGAACTCGGTCATCTTCGAAAACGGAAACTTGAAGCTCGGATGGAAGACCATTATGATCACTCAGCCAGAGGGATTAAGGGGTGACCCATTCTCCGGTGCATCTGTATGGGGATCCAGTCCTGTCGTCGACACGGCCCGCGACGTTGTCTACATCGCAACTGGCAACACTCATTCTATCCCCGATGAGACTGGTGCCTGTCAGCTGGCCCAGAAAGAGACCGGAGTCGTGCTTCCGGATCCGTGCTTGCCTCCCAAAGTCTACCAGGAGTCGGTCTTGGCTCTCAACCTCTCCACGGGCGACATCAAATGGGCGCGGCAGGTAGGCGCTCTCGACGCATGGAATTTGGCTTGCGTGATGCTTCCTGTCGGCGCCGAGTGCCCACCCGTTCCCGGTCCCGACTCAGACTTCGGCATGGGCCCGACCCTGATCCCCGGGGACGGGGCGAAGACCCCTGGTGGCAAGGATCTGATTGTCATAGGACAGAAGAACGGCAATCTCTATGGTATCAGCCCGGAAACGGGAGAGGTGCTCTGGCTGACCGAAGCGAGTCCCCCGGGCCTCGAAGGTGGGCTGAGCTGGGGAGTTGCTGCCGACAATACCGCAGTGTACTTTACCGCCATCAACAACGCGCGTACTCCTTACACCGCCGTAGATGGCCAGATCATCCACAATGCGGCTTTCGGCGCAGCGGCTCTCTTGGATGGAAGGATCATGTGGCAGACGCCTTCGCCCAACGATACGGCCAGCGTGATGGCCCCGACCGTCGTCAACGACATCGTGTTCACCGGGACATCGGGCAAGACGGGAGAGAATGGGTTTCCGCAAGGGACTGGGTCTCTTGTGGCACTTGACAAGGCAACGGGTGCCATCATCAGAGAGGACAAGCTGGAAGACTTCTTTCACGGGGGCATCGCTGTGGCACAGGGGTATCTTATGTTCGGTACGGGATACTGGAGTGGGCTACAGCCGCCTTTTGCGGGGAGTTTCCAAGTGTGGAAGACAGCGAGTTGTAGTAGGTAAGCGGAATCTCCGGCAGTATAATGACGGTGTCATCATCAGAAGTTGCGGGAGGACTGGAAAAGAGAGCTTGGTACGGCAGCCGGATTCATGGAGTCATGGTGTGTCTCACTGAGGGTTGAATAAGCCAGAAACCAGTTGCTTGGCGAAGCTTGAGCTGTCAGGACAAGACATTTCGAAGGATTCTTTGCTACATATGCCGGACATTCAGTGCAATTTTGGTCAAATTCGAGTCCATCGTCTGCCAAAGGCCATTCTAAGAGTATGCTAGTTGTGAGTACGTGACGAACCGAGTCCATTTGGTATGACGAAGATGTTCGGGCCATCCTTACTCATAGCCGACACACAAGATGTACCCAAATACCTGTTGTGATAACAACTTCTTCTATTTTATCGGCTATTTCAGAGAATTTCCCACCTAGAGTCCAAAGTTTCGTATACGTGAGCATGTTCGTAGGATTTCCAGCCGACGCGACGCGAACTTTGGTGAGAGGTGAACGCGTAAAACAACCCAAATGTGCTCATGTAATTAACTTTGAACCGTTTTTTTCCCCCCTGCGCCTCATCAATGGTCCAGGAAGGAAGGATACTCAATCATATTGTGGCTGGTTGTGATGGGTCTGGTGTCGCCGCAGTGTGTAATCGCAGTCTTCGGATGAACTTAAGTCAACCTCGGTCCAGCTGAATTACACTCAGAGATTCAGGATCTGGTCTGTGCCTCCCATTCCTTTTGTCATGGATGGAAATCGACGAGGGCGCGAAGAGGAGCATATAGGTGCTTACTATTTCAGCTTGTTAATCCTTACTAACACGGATGACGAGATTGTTCCGACGAGGCAGCGAATCTCTCGGTCATGCGAACCATGCATAAATGCCCAGAAACTATCAGAGATAGTATCAGAGATAGTCAACTCCAGATTCATCCTCGGTGGCGTGTTCACTAGTGCTAGGATGAGCCAGGTTGTTTATCCGACCGGATTTAGTTTGGTGACGGATCACGAATCAATTCTTGCGCACGAGATCGACAACACAAGAGGTCGAGAGCCAGGGCTTGGGGGAAGAGCTTAGAGATCTGTTCTTTGAATGGTCTTCCGGGTCCTTCACTTACATACGTATGGTCTGAGATGTTCTTAGGCTTGATTGTATTACCCCAAACTTGAGCCCCTTAACAGTGAGGGGTGGCTCTCGCGGTATCTTCACCGATGTTGCTTAGCCAGCACGTTTCTATCAGTTGCGGGTGCTTTCCTCAGTGTTCACCGAAACTGCCGTTCAGCAGACAGTCATTTTCGAATAATTCTCCACGTTTTATGGTTTGCATCTGAACTTCCGACCACAATGGGGAAATTCCTTCGTCGCATCGCGAGGTGGCATGGGGGCGAGTTGCGCAAAGTGGTTCCCGGGGGTCTGAGTCAACTCTATTCCAGCTGAACAAGACAACAGCTATAATAAGCTCGGAAAGACTGAAACAGATGACCCGAAAGTCTAAGAAATCCTTCTCGCTTTTTGTTCCAATAGGCGCACAGAGGTTCCGGGGATGCCGCTTACGACTCCTTACTCATCTATGACGGTTCGCCGTGCTGTATTTATGTTGCCTTGTTTGCTACGAAGGTTCAACCGGGAGATCTCCCGGAAGCTGGGATGCGATAGAAAGGAATAAAGTTATGGTTGATCCATTTACTACGAATCACACATGCAGTCGTGTCCGCAAACGTTGATGCCGGCCGAAAGAGAGCCTGCGAAATTGCCAGTAGGTAAGGCCATTATTCTTCGCCCCTAATTTTTAGGGTGTGCCGGTCGCATTACCACTGTTCAATGAGAGTTCCTGGGATTCTTTACTCATCCTTTGCCGCATACTGGTGGTGGTTTACGGCAAACAGAAGGGATCTATTGCCTCTTTCCGCGAAACTCTCTCTTGATCCAGCCGGTGAGGCGTACGACGCTTTTGAGGCTCATGAGTACTTTGGTCCTTGCGCTTCTTCACACACCGGTCAATGGCCTACAGAAGGGATTTCTATCTCAATGCTGACTCACTTAGAAATGCTACCAGTAATAGCATTACAAAAAGCTTCAGAGAGGTCGGTGGAATTTTGTTCAACTGTTCATCTGTGGTAAACATGAAATCGCGGGTGTCTCAAGCCAATGTGTAGACAGCTGTCAAGAGTGCGTGTTGTTCTTGGTGACGCGGAGACCTGGTAGAAAGAGATCAGACGGTCGAAGCTTCACGCGGCTCTGCTTGGCCCTGCGCACTGCCATCTTAATCATCGGATGCTACGATGCTTTGCCCAGAAGGATTTAAGCTTTGCAGATCATTTACGTTTGTCTTCGAATGCCTCGGACTCATCCAGACCGCGTGTCGTGGTCAGCGACCATGACACCATCTCGAATTCCTTTTTGACTTCACCGCATAGTGTGCAGTGCCTTGCTCTAGAGGCTGTGGAGGTAAGCACACGACTAAGCCTTCTTGTAACTGACTTGTGGACTTTCACTTAGTCGATACGACGGCGAAAAGGGGTTGCTGGCTGCACACTCGGTCAGAAACTAGATGCGGTTCTCGAGTATAAGTAGCGAGCTCGTCTTCGTGATATTCCAGCCCTTTTCTTTCCTCATCCACAACATCCACAAACGACTTGGATTCCCTTCTCAACACATCTTCCTTCTATCTTTGCCACGATCAACCCGCAAACATGCATATCCCAACTTTCAGCCAGGCTGCCACTGTTGGCATGGCCTTCTGCGCCATCGCCGCCGTTGCTGCACCGGTAGCTGAGCCAGTCCCCGGTGCTGCTCCTGGAGTGGCTGACATTGCCGAGGTGAGTGATGCTGGGGGTTTGTTGGATACCCATCCGGGGCTTCGATGCTGACATCTCCATAGCGTTCCCCTGAGCCGGTTGTAAGTTGATGCGCATTTTCAGATACAGAATCCCTCCCAGGAAGAGTCTTCAAGAGGCCATCTGGGAGAGGGAGCTCTCGGATCGGTGTCAAGTCGTTAACAACTTTCTTCAACATCAAAAGCCGAATGGAGATGCACTCTCGGTATGTCATCCGTACCTCCGTTGCCTAAGTAAATACCCGCGAATTCTTGACGCTGATCCTCCCCGACTCTTGTAGGCCGTGGCCGACGCGATTGTCGCCCGTGATGACCATGCCATCGAGGCGCGCGACAAGAAAGACAGAGACAGGGGCAGAGACAGAGACAGGTACAAAAACCGATGCAGACGCGACGGCAAAGGCCGCGACAGAGATGACGACTACTGCGACCGCTACTACGACGACTACGACGGCTATGGCTACGGACCCTACGGAGGACACGGCGGCCAGGGTGGCTACGACGGCGGGCGCGGCGGCAGAGGAGGAAGGGGCGATGACCGGAAGAACCAGAACAAGGGGGTCCAGAACAAGAACGACGACGACCCGCCGAAGCCGCCCAATGGTGACAGGCCTCCCAAGCCCGATGACGATAGGCCCAAGGGGCCCGATGGCCGCAGGCCGCCCAAGCCCGATGACGACAGGCCCAAGGGGCCCGATGGCCGCAGGCCGCCCAAGCCTGACGACGACAGGAAGGTCGAGAAGCGCGGTGGCGGAGACGACTACGGTGACTACGGACACGGCGGCGGAAAGGGCGGCTACGGCGGCGGCAACTACGGCGGAGGCGGCTACGGCGGACACGGAGGGTACGGAGGCGGCGGCTACGGAGGTGGTGGTGGATACGGAGGTGGTGGATACGGCGGCGGCGGATATGGAGGCGGCGGGTATGGAGGCAGGGGAGGCGGATACGGAGGTGGCGGCTACGGAGGACGTGGAGGCAGGAAGGGCGGCCACTGGCGCCGCGACGTCAACCTTGACGACTTGGAGTAGTCGGATCCGATCGACACAGGCACGACATTCAATGGAGGATTCCTCGGCATCTTTGCGCTGCAACACCGACGCTGCTTTGATCTTTTTTCAGTGTTTTCTTGTCTGGGAACGAAGGGAATTTGGCAACTCAAAAGGCTTCTATCAAAGTTTCGATTCATTGTATATATAGGTACTCACATTCCTTCAACGACTCAATCTGAATTCGTTTTTATCAAATGCATCGCCGTCGTACTTCTGTCTCCCGTGAGCATGAAGAACGGAGAAAATGGACGACCAAAGGACTTCAAGTCCGGAGTCCTGGAGATTCCATGTTGACATGTTGACATGTTCGCAATTTGGAAAAAAAGAAAATAGTGAAGAGACTCTAGGAACACGTTTTCGACGTTCTCATCGAGATCTTCATCTCCACCGCGATGTATGGACGACCCACAACAACGTCAGTTGCAGCTAACCGTCGACTCCATCGATCCATGACATCGCGGTTGCATCATCCCTTACGGCGCGCCGTGCCACTCAACGTAGTTTGCGCTCTTGATGTATTTAAAGGCTCTTCTAGCGAAAACATGTCATGTCGAGACCTTGCAGAAAACTAGATCTCACAACCCTTGAACCATCAGTCAACCATCTTCCGCAATCATGACGACCCTTTTGCCCAACAAGGACGAGCTCCGCGAACAAGCCGTCGAAGGCAGACCCATCACGCAGACGGAGGCAGCGATCATCGCCTCGGCCGAGTCGGAGCTCACCGGCCTCGGTCCCATCAAGGGAGGCTCTGCCGCCACGGCGCAGAGTCTACACGACAAGCAGCAGAACTTTGTCGCCAAAGCCGGAGACGTTGCCCGCAAGCCGGCGAATGAGATCACCAAGGAGGACGCCGCGCAGGTGCAGAGTGCGGAAGTAGGTCATTCCAGCTCCATAATTCGAGAAGCCACGCAGAAAGTTTAAATCTCTAACTCCCCTGGCGATAGGCACGCGTATTGGGAGGACGCCCGCCAAAGGGGTCCACGTCAGCTGATGTGCAGTCCCTCGCCGACGAGAATGCAAAGGTCCAGGGTCAATGAGGTGGCAGGCGGAAAGAGGAAACCAGTTGCGGAGTTTAAGCGTGCCATTCAGCAAAATGAGTTTGGTGAGGTGCAAAGCTTGTTTACATACCAAAGACAGAGTTCTCACTTATCAATCAACCTTGTGAGTTTTCTCAACAAGGCAACAGGACATGAGTGACGCCACAACTCAACCAAACCAGTCTGCCTGCCTCGGTACTCAGTCGCACGTGTGTCGGAGAAAACACGATCAAAAACCTGCCCTCAAAGGTATTTCCGCTTGGATTGAAGTGACTCTTCTCTCTGTATCTGTCCAAGTGGTTTCTCCGTCCAACAGCCGTAGAATATCTTGAAGTGCTACACCAAGAACATGAGTCTTGGCCAAGTCCTCCTGAGTAACAAAGATTTCTCACTGGAAGTTTGATATCAAGGTATCTTGGAGTCATACCGCAACTGCCGAAAAGACATAAAATTAAAGTTAGTCGAGATTGAAGTAATGAAATATTTTCTCCCTCTTACACATGCCCGAAAACGCAAGCCAAAATCAACCCCCTGTCCTTCAAAATGATGTACACCGAGGATAATAAGCCCATCTACGACACCATCTACTGCCAGACGAAGTGGTTCGGGTCCCTCGGCGAGCACCTCCTCATCTTCGACGTCCTGGAGCTCTGCTGGCGCTACGTCTACTTCGTGCACTTCACGGGCAGGCAGTACCGCTGCGACGACTACTACAAAGCGATGCTCGTCTTTGGGAAGCTCAACGACAACATCGTCGGGTTCATGCGCGGGATGCTCGTCGAGTACGACGAGGAGCACGAGCCCCCCGTCCGCAACCTGCGAGAATCGATGCGGAAGATGTGGCCCAGGATAGAGGCCACCTACAGCTTGCTGTACGGCTTCGACCTTGATGGCAGGTGGACTACGCAGTACCTCCAGCCTCCAAAGCAAGCTGCTCCCATGCCAGCACCTAGTCCACCGGATCAACCGCCATACAACACCCGCCCTACCTTCACGGTCTTGCCCCTGACTCCCGGCGGGAAGAAGGGGAAAGCCCGACGAGCTTCGAGGTCCACGGCAAACGGTACTCCCAACATCGGATAACGAGTGGTCTGGAGGCAGTACTCTGCCAGGAACAGGCTGGACAGAGCTGCAAGGATGACACGCAAGTCGACGAGAGAACCTAAGAAGGAACCGTGTGGAGGACAAGAGACTCCGGTTGAGAGGGTTGAGAGGAATGGGAGTATTGGACTGTTAGGAGACGATATGGAGCGTTAATGAACGATACCCCTTTTCTTTTTTTTCCAGGACGACAAAACTTTCTCGAGCAAGCAACGCACAAGGAAAACCAATACCCGATGAAGGCGTTTAGCCTACCAGGAATGATTTGGGCCGTACATCATATCGCCACCTCCATCATTCCCCCAAAGGGACCGAAGTCCGGATACTATGCCGTCAGGGATACGGTGGTATTTGAGGACTGGCTCCATGTCTGGTTAAGCTGCCCTACTCCGCGTCATGTGGACGAAGACCGCCCCTAACCCCTTGGGAGCTTCCCCTTTCGCAACCCGGTGACCTCATTCATGACAGTTATCCCTGATTTCCACGCTTCCAGCTGGATGACATCTCCCCTATCCGTGAACAAAGCCTCAACTGGAATCCCTCTTCTTCAGATCGTCCGCCAACGCCGACGCAACATCATCCAGCGTCGTGCCCCTCTTCCTATCCCCGACCGTCTCCTGCCCCAGGACCGACTCCTCGGCCATGTAGCGGTACAGCTCCGCCATGCCGCGGAACACCTCGTGCGGGCTCTCGAACCCGCCGTCGGCGCGGTGCGTGTCCGCGATCTCCTCCATCTCGCGCACCCAGCGGTACGCCTTGGGCGGCACGAGCGGGACCGACCTCTCGGCGAAGTCGAGCAGCCCCGGCGCGGCCTCGCGCATCTCCCGCCGCAGCTCGTCCGCGACGCCGAGCGCCGACGCCGTGGCGAAGGCCTGGATCCCGAGGCCCATGAAACCCTTGGTCGTCGTCGCGAAGCACATCTTCAGGCCGCTGGCGGCGCCCACCTCGGGCGAGATGTGCCGCATGTTCAGCGCCGAGGCGAGCTCGGGGCAGGCCTCGGCGAGGGTATAGCGGCCGGAGGTCGGCATACTGGGGGCGTACCACGCGCCGTCGCCCTTCTGCTTCGGCGGCCCGCCGATGATGCACCCGTCGACGAAGCGCACGGGGCTCCGGGCGCCCTCGAACATGCCAGCGACGTGCCTGCAGGTCGCGGGCGAGACGGCGTTGAGGTCGGTGAAGTAGAGAGGCGAACTGAGCTTCTCTTCGGCGGCCGCTCTCAGGATGCGCTCCGCGATGCTCTCGGCGTCCCTGGGCGGCGCGACGGAGAGGATGAAGGGCCGCGACTGGACGAGGTGGCGGTCCGACTGCAGGATCTCGACGTTGGCGCTGCGCGCCCTGGCGATCGTGGCGGGGCTGTGCAAACCCATCGTCAGTCGGCTCTTTTTTCTCTTCTCAGACAGGCAAGCCATTGGTTGTGGCGTTGGACGGTGGTTGCATGCCTTCTGCCTTGGCCGTTCGTGGCGACTGAGAACCCTTTTGAGACGAGCAGCTTCGCGATGCCCATGCCCATGTCACCGATCGAAAGGATTCCGATCTTGGGCAGGGTGAGCGCCATGATCGAGACGTTGGCGCTTGTGAAAATTGGTGGTAAGTTGCGTCTTGAGACAAGATGGTGATGGTAATGGTGAGTATTGAGAGACAGCGACCGGCCTTTCAGGAGTTTGCCGGTGTCAATTCTCCCGACACGCCCGAAGTCGGCTTCTGGATTCCGAGCGCACAGTGAGTGCTCAAAGTCTGAGGCCACCTTAGTTAGTGCATAGCCTGCAGAGGATGTACTGAGTTGTTAACACGGACCTCAGCCTACGGGCTGTAATACAGGGGACACACCCCTAAAAGTCACTTGAACATCACCACCAAAAAAGCGCGAGGCAGAACTGTCACTTTTGTGTCTGCTTGAGAGCTAACTTTTCTATGGTATCATTTGATCTTTTTTCACATTTGTGTTGTTCCTGAAACCTTTCGCACACCTGCTGTGCTATGTGATTCTTCTATCTAGCCTGTTTCTTGCGCCGAAGGTGTCGTTGTCCTGAGGTTGGACGTGGAGATGGTGGACATGCGCTTCTTCTGCTTCTTGACCATGCGAACCGAGTCGTCCCCTTCGACAAAGGCCTGGCAATGCTTCTTTCTCGGGGCTACGCCGGTATACACGTTGCCCGATTGCTTGAGTCTTCCCAACAGGCTCTCCATCGCCTCAAACTGGGCATCGGAGATGATCTCACCGTGTTGGATTGGCAGTATCACCAAGGGCAGCGAATTGGGCCTGTCTGGGATCAATTGCTTCTGTTGAAGATGGATAGATTCGTCCAAGTCTAGCTAGCCGGCATCGACGTTGCGATCGATGCCGRCTGTACCTAGTTATAAGGTCGCTGCGGGTCGTACAAGCTGGTTGTTCATCGTCTTCAACGAAGTCGCCAAGATATCGGTCGTCTTTGCCGACATCGTTTGTTTCCGTTGTGTCAAACGGCCTCGTAGTGGAGTCATTTATCTCCGTATCTAGGGCCATCGGTTGTTGGCCGTCGACGGTATGAGGACGGTGAACCCCTTGCTCTTCGTGGTCTCTGTGGACCTGCACGTTCTCTCCGCAACTCTCCTCCCACTGTCTTCCCCGTTTGCTCTCAAAGTTTCAGGTTCAAGTCGGGCAAGCGTCTTAGGATCAAGTGGTCCAGGTTGGCCACGCAGCTCGAGACTGTTGCGTGGGTGTGTAGGGAGGGAGGGATCAGTGTTGGATTGGCAGGAGATCCAAAGGGCAGCGATTGGGCCACGTAGGGGTCAATTGATCCGGGCGAAGATGGATTGATTGTGCCCAAGTCCAGCTAGGTGGCTGCGAGAGATAGGTATGGCAGTCGATAGGTAGTAGGTCCTTGGCGTATCCCGTTGCTCAGAATGTCAAAGGTAATTCGTCGTTTATCCATATCGTCGATACAGAGCAGGATGGGCGTATTCGTCGGCATGATGTGGAAGCGGATCGGCCCGAATGACAGGGGGGCATCCACGGAGTCGAGTGACTTCAGTGCCTCCTCGCCTGGCCGGAGCACCTGCTCGGTCGTCACTCCATGGAGACGCCGACGGGACCGAACCCAGTATTCCGGTTGGTCGTATACTCCGACGATCATCAGCGTCGGTTCGATGCCGTTTGGACCTGCGGCGGCATCGTGAACAGCAGCTTGTACTCGGATGACCACTCGGTGATCTGCTCTGGCTGTTCCTGGGAAGTGCAGAAGTGGCGCTGGTCCCTGTTCACGGCAGTCGGATTACTTCGTCGACGGCGTTCGAGAAGTGCAAAAGTGCCGATGGTCCCTGTTCACGGCGGTCGCAACGCTGCTAGGCTGTTGCGTAGGGAGAACCGCAATTTGTTCTCGGGTGTTCCAGTAGCAATCCTCGCGATCGGGCTGGTCGATGCCTTAAGCCATTACTTCGGCGAGGGACTTGGAACACCGGTGCACCCTTTCGGCGGGCAACGCGCACATGGCATGTGCCAAGATCGCCATGCTTATAGGAGATCCTTGCCAGCACCTCCCACGACCCTCTTTCCGGTCGCTATGAGGCTTTTCACGTGGGGAAGATCCCGCGGTCGCAACATCGACTGCACTGGCTCACCACCGGTCTCACACGGTGGGATCCGATCCCGCACACTCGAGGAGGCAGGGCCGGCTTGCTCCGAGCTCCTTTCTTTTGAAATCCGGCGAGGACTTGGGTTATTCTCCCTTGCCCTTTCCCTTGCCCTTGACAGCACGGCTGTCATCCATCTACGACCCCCCGAGAGTCCGATGTAAGGGATTCTCAATAAAAGAGGGTGCTCCGTCATATCCCCAGGCGCCTTGTTGGTCCGCCAGGTGCTTTGTCGCCGGACCTGGGTAGCAATGGCATATGGCGTCTCTGCCACACCCGCTCGCCTGTTACCATCATACGGCGACGAGATCTGAGGCTGCGGTAGCTTGTCGATTGACGTAAGGCATGGCCGAATCCAGCTTTGTAGATTGGCACGATACACGCCCCCAGAAATCTATCACCAATCTTGAAGGTGTGTCCTCGACTTTTGGCGTCTTCATTGATGCGTACTCCAACACGCAGCAGGTCGCGTGGAACCTGTACCCAGCCTTCGTTGTGCTGGAATTCGTTCTTTGAGTTCTTCGCGACGTCTCCATCGTTTACGTTGTCCGGGGCTCTCCACTGTGCCTCCTTTCCTGTCCCTTCCAAAGGTAAGAGAGAGGACGCCGCGGGCCTCTGCGAGCGGCTCTTTGCTGTTGTACAGCCTCTGAACAGAAGGCCGGCCTGAACGACGATGGAGATGCCGCAACTCCGACGTCAGTCGGATGACAAGAGGGAACGGCCCGTTGCCTGCCGATGAAAGTCCAGAAATGGCCCCATTCACGGACGACCGCGTATTCGGCTCGCATCGCTTTGGTGAAGACGTCTCCGAGGGTGTCATCGCCATCGCCATTGCCATCGACCCAGTCGGCCCCCTATCAGTGGCTCACTGGTTCTGGACAGTCGTCAAATCGCCATGAGAGAACGCTGAAGGGCAAAACGGACCCTCTTCTTCGTCTGGGACGCTTAGATTGGCCACTCCCAGTTATATGAGCGTCATAGTGGGGTTGTCTTCTATCCCTTTCAGACTCTCCCTCGGTGCCGTCCATGAGCTGTTCATGCGAGCGTGCATATGGTGATTCGGGATACTGTTGCCCGAATACTGCCCATCGTCTGTCATCTGGGCCACCGTGGACGGGCATGTTAACTGAAGAACCGTCGTGCCGCCCCGGTCTGGCATCGGCCGGGTCTGGCATCCGCGACACGGGGACAACGCCCCATCTGAGAACTTGTGCGGGTTCTCGCTCGGGTGTTTGGAGTACGCGTTCTTGAGAATGCCGTAAAGACGGCGGCCAAGACCCACAAAGTGACGATCCAGTTCGACATGACTTCCTAACACGGGGGCCAGAAGAGAAACCGGTCGAGACCGGTGTCGGTGCCAGAGTCTCTGGCTGCAGGGCGACGCCTAGTGATGGATACCGCCGAAGAGCTGGCTGGGGCGGGCGGACGAGGCAGGCAGGCCATTGAGAGACATAATCTGGACACAGCCTTCGTTGTAGTGCGCGACTGCTATTTCTGGCCCCCCTGCTGTGTACTCTTCTCCATTGCTGCTCTTTCTGCAGCTTGGGGAGCTCGCATCCATGACCAGCCAGGCTGGTGTGAGCAAGGCTGACAAAGGACCCAGGGAAGCTCTGCTATTGTCGCAGATACCCAGCCTGCGAATGCAGGGCATGTATAGGTGAAATGGGTGAGGCACTAGGGTCTCTTCTGTGGCGTTTTGGGCGAGAGCTCATATCATCAAGCAGATGCTGATAGATGAGTGGAGCTCCTTCGGAGTCCATCATAGACTGTTCGCTTCCGCCGTGTATGGAGAGATGGTTGGAGTTTTCCAGACCTAAGGGCTGCGACGTTCATGTAGAAAGGAGTCGTTTGAGGGAGCCGGTCCGTCAACAGATTCGGACCAGCCGATCATTCGCTCCCTCCCACTGGTTGCGAGTCGTATCGGACGCAGACATGAAGCTGCGGATGTCCTTTGTTCAAATGACACACGGTGGCACGGCGAAGCACTCCTCCCGAAGCTTGAGAGGGAATGGACCGGGGGCTGTTTTGGGGATTCTCCAGATAACCCGGCCCGGCCTCGTCGGCAATGGGTACGGTGGCTACAGGACGGGGCCCGGGGGGAGACGCATGCGCCCTTGTTGCCTCATCGTTCTCGGAGAAACCAAATTCGCAAATGTCGCCCTTGCATGTACGTGAAGTTCCACCGCTGATGCAGGTCGCGGCCGCCGGTCAATATCGTGAATGTTGACTTGGCCAATTCAGGAACCATCGAGCAACGACCTGCTCGTGGCGGAAGTAGAGGCCAGCGATCCTGCCTCCAATAGCAGCGATCCGGGCCTCGATGAACGCAACCTGAGTTCGAAGGSCTTCGAACTCAGTTTCGAGCTCAGTAATCTCGCCTTAAATCTCCGCCTCGAGGGGCGGTTGCCCATGGACCATTATCAGTGTTATTTTCACTGAAGTTGCCTCGATAGCTGGGAGAAGGGGGAGGCCATGCTCCTGTCGTGCCCTGTTTTCGATCGCGCGGCGGGGTCATGGCCTCTGAAATGTCAACGTCTGTTGATACAGCGGCCGCTTTCAACCCAGCGCGCTTCTTCTCTGGAATATCAGCAAAAGCTGTCGGGAAGAAAACGAAAGCGCGCTGAGTCGGCGAGTACTAGGGACCGCCGGAATTGTCATCGCAGTTGCCGAAACCAGCGACAGTATTTCAGAATCACCACTCCTGCGGGACACCTAACATTTGGTAGATACCGCCAGTGGTGACCCATACTCGCCATATGCAATAGCACGTAGAGACGTGAGCTATGTCGAGAGTGTGGTCGGGCCCATGTCCTCGCAAGGGATCCCCATGCCGTGATGACCGATATAGGTGGCATGGAGTCAGACGTCGATGCAGCACTCCAGCCGTATTGTCAATTACACTTTGCTAAGTTCAATAGCAGTCGCTTGGTTATAACCAGGACCCTTGAAGGCTGCCTTGTTGCGAGCCTCCCGCAAGACGACCGATAATGGCAAGAATAAGAGCACATTCGACGATGAGAAAGGCAATTATCCAGACCCCCCAAGAACGATCTCGTGATACGTATACAACTCTTGGCGATGTACTCAAATCGTAGGCCGATACAATTCGTCCGAGTCCAATCTTATTGTACGGACCAACCGTCGGCTTCTTGAATACCGGCGGTGAAAGATGGCTCCTGTTTGGATCAGCCATTCTAGCTTTCCAAGCCTACCGAGTCTGTTTAACAAACTCGCCGCTGGTGTGCGTTTCAGCCAGTGAACCGCTCCCGAGTGCATGCCAATACTTGGTTCGGGCACATATCGCCAACCATTATAGTGGCCGGTGGTGATGATGGACGCCGATAGCGGGCCCGGGGTAACATAAATGATGAGGATGACGGACGATGAGGGTAGTTGCCTACCGCGCTGACCAAGGACTATGGCACTGAGTTCGTGCGATGGATGGATGTTGAGGCCCGGCGGGTTCACGAGCAACGTACACATCGTCGCAGAGACGGGCTTGCGGCGGTCTGGCTCGGAGATGGACGCCCGCGCGTCGGCGATGTCGAAAGAAATCTTTGGCAGGACCTCTCGGTCTATGAGCTCGAGCGCGAGTGACGTCTGACTTCCGTACGTGCCACCTGGCGACGCTGAAGTGCCGCTACGTCGTATTCCCACAACACCGTTGATCAGCTCCTGTGAATCGGCTCGTGGTCTCTTACCACAGCTGTCCAAGCGAGCAACAGCCTCGACTCGATCACCGCTCTGATGGCAGAGTACATGGGCGCGGCTGCGAGTCCATCCGCGGCTTTGATCGCACCCAGAGCACAAGGCTCGAGCATCAACGCTCTATCTCTTCGATGAGCGGCCGGCGCGGACACGATCGCTCGTTGTCCCATCGGTGATGGCCCACGGCGACTTGTATGCAAGTCCCTGGACGCCGATTGGCGAAATGACATACGTCACCGGGCTCTTGCTGACTCTGTGTACTAGAACCCGGTATATTGTCAAGTTGTAACGCCTCGGCCCGGGTTAAGGACACAAAGATGATCCATCGACGCCAATGGTTGCTGGTCAACACAGGCAAGGGATGTGCGACTCGGGTGTCGTTGGCGCGTCGTTCGCTTCTAGTGACGTCGGAAGCACAATCTGCCTATGCGCCGAGGGAGGAGGCTCTGCACAGGTCGAAACGACAGGGGCCCTCAGTTCCCCTACATACGCGTAACGAAACCCCGACAGGTTCTCCATGGTCATCACATCATTGGAGAGCACGTCTCCGCCCTTCCAAACGAAGATGGACCCGTCGGGCTTGAGAGTGTGTGTTCGTAGTATCTCCAGTGGCGGAATCAACGGCCTTTGCTGTCGAATCGTCCGATTGAATATATGAACGTCTCCTGCCACTGGGCACACGGACGCGACCAGGAGTTGGTGGTGTATATGACGGTGGGGTTGTGTGGCTGTATTGTCGCAATGCAGTACGCCGTCGGCGCTATCTGAGGGCAGCCAACCCAGACTGAGTGCACATACGGCAGGCATGCCCTTGCCTGCCTTTAATGGCGATGGCTGCGCAGGCCCCGTGGTCTCGCGAGGTTCCGTGGGAAGTCTAAGCTCCGAGACCCTTTTTTCTCCATGGTTGGCTGCTGGATGGCAGCATCCGAGAACTGGCGGTGCGAATGCTGGGAAGCCTCCTGGGAGTGGGGAGGCTGAGAGACCGAATGGCCATTTCACTGGGACCCAGCACCGAAACCTCGAATAGAGTAGAACGGAAAGGATGACTGTCTCTTGGGGACGAGTATTCGGTCGATTCCGTAGGTAATTTTGTGGCGGGAAGTCATATATGACCCGTCCACAGTCCCCCAACACCCAAGGAGGTGAGACGACTGCCTGAAAGTCGTAGAGAGACGCGAGGAATAACGCGCTGTCTGACGACGGGGGAACTCGGGTGTTGCATGTGTATGTACTCTGCTGGTTGCTCACATGCTGGGGCAAGAGGACGGCCCGCATACGGCGGCAACGTCGTCGCTGGGTCAACGGATCAGCATCGTGTTCCCAGTCTGCAAGGCTCTACGCCAGGCTGACTGGATAGACCCGGTCAGGCAGACACAGCTCCGGCAGACCGAACTCCTCGTTGCAAGCGTCAATAGCGACAATCCCTTGAGCCGCAGACTCTTCGGACGGGTTACCGGAGGCTGTAACTGCTCCCTCGTCGCTCAACTCGACCGTGACGACAAGCTCAACCATCGAGGTGAATCCCGCTCATTGTAGAACGTCATGTATTGCAGACAGTCGCGGCCGCAGGCCATCTTACGACGACCAACTAGCATGCGACTTATAATAGGATGTGCCGTGGGAATCGCATGCCAGGGTGTAGGGGTTGATTTGGGTCAACTTGCTCTAGGGCTAGGTTCTTTTGCTCCCGATTGACTGATATAAGCCGAACAACCGGAGAGTCCGCAGTCGCTGTCCCAGGGCGAATGGTGAACGAACCGTTGAAGATACGACTCGTTGGCAGCTCAGATACATGTGGCGCCACGAGGTGCCTCCCCGCATACTTATGGAAGACGTCTTGGTGTGCTCGACCCACTCAGGACCGGGTTAACAACTGATCTTCGAGAATAGGGGTTTCGTCGTTGTCTCCGTCGTTTCATTGCTGACAAACGCGGCGGTCGGGGGCGGTGGTTGAGAACATAATGCTCACATCCCGTGCGGCCGGGCCGCGGAAGCGGAAGCGGAAGCGGAAGCAGAAGCCGGGGGAGGTCCGAACGCTCTGTCGCTGGTTGGGTAGATGGCGCGTGTGTATAAACCTGACGAGACAGCCGCAATGAATTCGGGCGAGCGATGTGCTGTCAGTGTCCGGCTGGGTTTGACGGACGACATGGCCAGGCTCGGTGGCCGCATCATCTGGCTTGGGGAGTCTCCTTCGTACCACGTCGCCTCGGGAGAGACGCAACTCAGTAGCGGCCTGCTTCCGTTGGTTGGGAAGTCCACGGACAGTGAAGACCACCCGAGGCAGGACCAGGAGAGGCTGTGTCTGGGAAAATAGTTGCCCCGAGTCAACATTCTGGCCTTCGCACAATGTCCTCAACCTGGCTTGTTTCCCCCACCAGTTACTCGTAGGGGTGTTGTTTCGTATTCAAGACGTCCTCAGTCAGGCGACAAGTTGTCAGGTGAAGTTCGTGTTAGAAGCACAAGTGAATGGGCAAGAGAATGGATGGGCTTTGTACTGCAGGTTTGTTAGCATAAGGGCTGTCACACAGGGCGGTGCAAACCTCACTTCAAAGCTCATTGATCATATTCCAGCGCTTTGTGGCCAAACCCCAGCTAGGCACATACGAAGGCCGTGGTTATTGCGAGCACAGTAAGTAGGCAGTTAGAGCCGGCTTCCCGCTTTGGACTTGGTTGGCTTGGTGCACGTTGCTTGCTCAACCTTTCCACACCTGCGGAACTCCTAGAGAAGGACAAGGGCAGGCAGGACCAGCATAATGAGGCAAACTTTGTTGGATAGCCCAACTTCACATGGAATGGATATGTGCAGTTTCCGAGGGATTTATGTCGGGGTGCTCCACAGCAGATACAACACCCACATCACCCAGGGAGATCCATGTCCGGAAGGTGAGTTGTGTCACCGGGACAGCCAACAACAAGTTGATTGCTGGAATCATGTCGGAGGTTCCACGAGTGTATCGCTAGTGCTGCTGGATGTGTCACATACTGTGGGCTGCGGCATACTGGCCAGGAACTTGCCGCACCGTAGGTGTAAGGCCCACCGGGCCCGGGGACTGTGAGTCTGTTAGCACAAGGCCAGGTCATACAAGAGAAGGGCAAGCGTACTTATAGAGAAGCCAGGGTTGATACCTGGCCTTTGCCACTGGGCTCGTGAGGGTGCCCGTGTGGTTTCCAACATACAGCAGGAAGAAGGCAGTTATTGTCTCTCTTCTGCTGCGTTGGAGAGCACGTGTTGCATTGCCATCCAGTGTGTATTTCACCGGGGCCGTCAACGTGTGCAAGTACAAGAGGCAACACACTGTGCCTAATTGCCTGGGCATGATGACCCTTCGCAGCATGCCCGGACGTGGAAGATGGTACTGGCCCAGAAGCCATGTCGGGCGGATGGGCGTGGTACGTAATGAACAGCAGGTATGGCTTCCTAGACCAAGCCAAGACGAGAGGGTGACTTGTCTGACAGACCCATTGGGGGAGGAGGGGACGTGGGATGTTTGCCACAGCTGGACAGTTCGAAGGGAAGGGTGAATTCCGGAGACACCTCAGATCACCATGTGCCTCCGGGCCCGGAGGCCAGGACCCAATGCTGCGGAAACTGTCAGCCAGGTTCATCGTTCTCGAATGGGATCCCGCTCCTTTCTCACTTACGAATCAAAAAACGCCCATGTGCCATTGCGTATGCCGTTGTTTACGCGCGTTATACGCTGCGGCCACAACAGCGACGGCCTTGCAATCGCCCTCGTCCACGACGTGGCGTTTTCCCCTTCTGTTGTCGTGGTTCCGCGCCGATGATACTTCGGGGACCACGCCGCACGGCATTACTTGCCGGGTCACGTATGGCGGCTGGCTTTCGGGGAGGCCCTCCCAACATGTAGAGGTAGAGGTAGAGGCAGAGGCCGTGACGACACAAATCTCGAGGGGGACCTTTCCCGGTTGATGTCTGGGAATGATATGTCAGAAACGAACAACGTAAGATCAAGGCGAAGGAAGGAAGTCTGCGCCGTACCGTTCTCGAGAGGACCGCACCACAACGTGGTTCTTTCGGCACTCCGTGTCTCCTCTGCCCTCGAAAGACCCCGGCGCCGGGGGCGCTCGGCACCGGTAGCCAGCTATATTGGCCGACCAGGGATTATTCGCCTTGGATCCGATCGACACCGGCACATCAAAGTCCATTGCCACCGTGCTTGGCACATGGATGTGCGAGAGGGTTTGAGATGAGCCTTGCAGGGCGCGAAGGCGATAGGTAAGGGGTAAGGAAGATATACAAGAGACGGCACCTCCAGCATGAAATTCTCTGGCCGTACTGTCGGGCCAAGAGACAGGGAGAGACAGAGATCCATGTCGGGGATTAACTTTCGGTGCCGTGGAGAAGATGGCGATAACGGACGGTGGGGAGACGAGGCGCGTTAAATGCCGTGAAGGTTCCTGGGCAACCGGTCGGCAGGTCCATAGGGCATGGGCACCAGGAGATACGGAGAGAAGATAGAGAAAAGCCGTGGGGGAGAGGCGACACGAAGAAGTTCGATATAGGTGGGCAGACGCGAGGGGACGCCTTGGAGAAGAATCTCTCCCTCCGCCGTCTCCCCCCTACCTGGCAGGGGCACCAGTCCAACCAGGGAGGGAAGGAACGCGACGAAGGGGGCCCGGGGATAGAAAAAAAAACGAGGGAAAAAACAGAGAAATCAATTCGGAAGGAGACAAGAGGGAGCGGGGACTTCAAAAGGAGGAAAAAATTGCTAGATGGTCCACGGACTCAGCCGGGCCATGTCTTCGCCAGCCCCAGCCGGGCAAGCGGGCAGCGCCGTGATGAGGCGGGATGCAGCATCCCGCGAAAATCGCAGATCCTGCTGCCCCGTGCCTGTAGATACCTACCTACCTAGGTACCTAGGCCCAAGATATCCGTGTCCTCTAGCCGTCCGGGGCGGTCTGGATGTTGTGTCGTCAGATTGCTATCCACCGGACGCGCCTTCCCGAACCAGAGCGGCAGGGTCGTCGTGGAATACCTACGCTCCCGACCTCCCCAGTTGCTACGTCGAACCGGCCGAACAGCAAGCTCAGCCTGCCAAATTCTTCGCCAGTCTCTATTAAAGATAGCAGTATACCTTGACTGACGAGTCGTAGCGAATAATAGACGTCCCAACGGCCCTCTGAGAGCTCCTTCCACCCGGGGCGTACATCAACACGCTATCCGACCGCCGGCAAGAGTGGGGCACGCAATCGGCGCAGAGCGGGGCGGGATTGCGAATCCGCCATGCCTCTTCCCGGGCGTCCATCAGCACGCCAGAGACCGCATCCGACCTATACAGTCAGTCAGTACCTACGGCCACAGTACTTATGACTGGGGTACTGTACCTACCTGCCTCCCCTTACATTTCCTGGCATGCCAGCATTTCACCGCCTCGTATCCCACCCGTGACTCTGCGGCATCTTCCCGTGCCGTCAACTCGCAGAGGGGGCAGGTGCCGTTGCTCGGTCCGAAACCGATCCAACATGCGGTAGACTCGTCACCGTAGATGAGGTGAACGAGACGAGACGATCGGCTGCGCTTGTCGAGACGTGCGACGGGTGTCGGGCGGCAATTCGTAGAGGCACCTCCCTGCAGTCAACTTTGCTAGGCATTCGCTACCTAGTCTAAGCTCGCAATCCAAATCGCTGCACATCGTCCCTTGTACAGGGTCCGCGTTACCAGCTATTATGCCATTCTCCGTAATTATTATGAATTGTCCGTCCTTCGTCCCGGTGTCGCCGCCACACCCGCCCATGACCGACGGGGAGAAAGACACCACTCAAGGGCATCGCCCAGCCGTCCCCTCCAAGATGCTCCAGCCCAAACGCCATTCGTTCGTTCCCTCTGACCGAGGTACACGACCAGAAACCAGGGGTATCTCCATAGCCCAGAAACAACAAAGTCCTTGCTCGTCCTCGAGCAGACGCGTTATCCGTCGTGAATCTCCGAGTCAGCCATTGCGGGAACGTCGGGCGATTCGTACTCGTCCCATGCTGCCTCAATTTCCCTCCTGTTGATTGTCAGCTTCTGTCTCCACGTCTCGCCCAGAATACTCTTGCTACTCACGCTGCGACCTTCACCAGGTCGACGCCCTGCTTGCGACAGAAGACCAGGAAACGCTTCTTCGTGCGAAGCCTCTTAAACTCGGCGAGCACGTCTCCTCTCGACTTGCCCTCCGGCGACAGAACGGCATCCGGGCTGCACACCACCATCACCTTGGTCGTATGGGCAGCCCATCTGATCTCCTGGATGTGTTCCAACTCCAGATGAAAATTGATGGGCTTAGCATAGATGCCCCATGTGAAGGTGTCGCCTTCCGCCAGCACCTGATGTTCAAATACCCTCTCGCCCAAGTCGGGGATCCAATGCCAGTACTGCGTCACTCCGGTGCCGACCGAGTTTAGGTGGTGCTTGATCCGATTCAGCGCCCAGTCGTGTTTGCCGATAGAGTCCCTACTGTAATCGTCAATGTCGGTGTAGCCTTCGTAATCAAGATCCAAGTCCCTGGGTTTGCCCTGCCGTCCCTTCATCTTCTTCGCCGACCTTGAAGCCTCGGGAGTCGGCGGCGCGCTCGTTTCCGTCTCGTTTTGCGGCAGCGTCCTAGGCGCAGGCGCGGGCGTAGGTGTAGGCGTCGGCGTGGCTGGTGGGCGTGGCGGGATCGCAGGGCCCGAAGGTCCGTCGCTGACGAACAGTTTGCGTTTTTTGGCTGAAACGGGCGATTCTTTGGGCGTCATTCTGATGCCTGAAGGCCGGCCAATGCTCTTCTTACCATTGGCTATTCGCAACTCTTCATACTTGCGGTCGTGGTAGAAATTATGAATCGTGCTGGACAGTTTGAATTCGGGACCCCTTTCGACGATGAGCTCGTGCAGTCGCTGTCGAAGCCACTCGAGTGGAGTGATGTCGAGTGTCTTGAACTCCCCGAGCTCTCTGATCGTGTCGGCCAGCCTGAATATCGTGTCATAGGATGCCAACTTTGGTGACATGTACCTTTTGGAGAGCAGCTGGAAAGGATGGAAGTCTGCATCTTCCAGGAACTTGAGGATAGTCTCGCCACGATTGACCTGCCGTCCGGGTTGGAACTTGGTGGCCGTCTTCCCGCTTCCCAGGGCGGTTGTCCGCTTCGTCCGCCAGCCTTCCAGAATCGCTTCGATCTCAGGCTCGATGGGCTTCCACGAAGGATCCCAGTAAGGATGATTCGGGCCAATCTTTTCCACGGGCACGCCTCGCATGCAATCGGGGTGCGTGTAAACCCTTCCATCGTGCTTGAGAATGAGATTCGACCGGGTGATGGGTGTGCTATACTCTGCCGCCGCATCGTCAGTGGCCATCGAGGCCCGTCCGATGCTCTTGTCTCGGGACGTCGGTCGACTAAGCGACGTAGGGGTTGCGGCGCCGTTCGTGGGAACATGCTGCTGCACGTCGTGGCTGTAGGACACCTTAACAAGTGGTTGCTCTTCTACCACCCGATCTTCCGCACGACACGGTTTCTTTGTCCAGACACAGTTGGCGCATTCCGCGAGCCCTTCGACGACGACACAGGTTGCAAAGGGGCCTTCGCCGCGGCTGCACGGGGCGCATGGCCGGTGGGTGCGGACATCACCCGTAGCTTGAATCATTGCGCTGGTCCACTGCTCCCTGTCTTCGTGAAGATGCCTCACGTCGTCCGGCCCGAATGCAACGTCTCTCCGAAGCTGCACCACTCGCCTTGGGGGCCTGTCGGCCAGCATCGCATCTTTTCCGCTCAGTGGAACGTGGTGAATAACGCCGATGCGCCGATGCGCCGAGTCGACAACAAAAGTCAAGGCGTGCTGTTCGGTCGATTTCGGATTTTGCGTTAGCTTGCGCGCGTCTCCCGGGTGCTGTCTGTTGGCACCGACGCTGTTGGAGTTGGGCCAGTCTCTCTTGAAAGCGCCACTGGGCTGCGAAAGGTCGATGACCTCCCCACCTGGTTGCTGAACAGAGCGGGCGGCGGCGGCCATCTCGGCACGCTTGTCGTCCTCCCCGCGGCGATGAGCGGCGAACCAGGCCTGCATCGATTGGCGAAAGGCATCCTGCTTCAAGGACTGCTCATTCTTGTCCTCGCGCAACTTGGTGGTGAGATTTGCTAGGCTGTCGTGCTCCCTGGCTTTGTCTTGCCGGAGCTGGAGGAAACGCATCTCCAGTTCCCTCTCTTCCCGGTTCAGCGCAGCCAAACGGCTATGGACCATGTTTGCGTTGGAAAAGAAATCTTGTTCGAGCATCTTGTCATCCAACTCAAAAGACGCTTCCATAGCTTCAAAGTAATTCTCCTCATCTCGGAGAGTGGGCCGTTGCCCGTCGCCCGTATCGTAGGCCATTGCGAAACTGGCCGGGCAATGGCGGGCGTGGCGGGAGGCGAAGGAACGACCAGGTCAGTATTGATATGGGTGAGTAGCAGTACACTAACGCAGCGAATGGCGGTGGTTCATCCAAAGTTGAAGGCCTCGTTACCGAGGATTAGAGCGGCCAGAAGAACCGAGAAAATCACTCCAGCGCGCGGGCGGAGTCCAGACAAGGCTGCCGTTTCGCATTAAGACGAGTTTCGACGGCAAAGAATTGCGTGGCCCAACAGCCGTGGAAGTCGCGTGCGTCGGAGCGCGATTGCGGTTCGGGGGGTCGCGGTTGCGGTACCCTGTTTGCTCGCTTCTAGGTAGGCCAAGCCAGATGCGGTACCGGCTGGGCCTGTTGATGGCAACGCCAATCTCGACGGGACGTCTATGTCACTTTGGCGACTTGCCCTAGGGGCACGAGGTGAAAATAATGAAGGGGGGGAAATCAAAGATGGAAGGAAAATATTCCGGTAGCGAGTGGTGAAGCCGCCAAGGTGAGATGCGTCGGAATGATCGGTGGTAACGGAAAGTGGGTGAGACGTCAAGAAAGTAATTAATAGTACGGATGGCCCGAAGCTGCCTTTGACAGAGCAATTCGTCGCGTGGCGTAGAAAAGTGAGCGGCGGCTAGAAGTGTTGGTGTTGGGTAGTAAGTGCAGGGGACAACCACGAAGTTTCCTCGATGAGAGTGTGTCGCTCGAGGAGAGATGGCTCAGGAGTCGTCGAAAGAGCGTTACGCAGCGCGTTGCGGGGACCAGGACACCGTTGCGTGGAAGGCAAGCACGGCTAAGGATGACGGTAATGCCGGGCAGATCTTTCGACGACTCCTGAGCCATCTCTCCTCGAGCGACACACTCTCATCGAGGAA
>JAJHHK010000326.1:0-50282 GCA_022457145.1 Colletotrichum magnum | reverse complement strand
CTTCCTTCTTCTTTTAAAGGAAGAATCGTAAGTTAAGTTTCTTTATAAAGTATAGTACTTTAAAAATAAATACTAACTATACTTTATAAAGAAACTTAACTTACGATTCTTCCTTTAAAAGAAGAAGGAAGTACTATATAAAAACGTCTACTTTACTTAAAAACTCTATATATAGAGTATCTAGGAATTTAAAAAACTTAAAAAAATAGTTTTTAAACTTAATCTAAACTACTTAATATAATACCTATATAAAAAAGGTATAGACTAGTAAAAATACTATATTAACTAGTACTAGGTCTACTACGTTACTAAGGTATAAATACTTAAAAAAAAGTAATTCTAAAAAAAAAAGAAACTAGTTTTACACTACCTATTTTTAATATTAAAAGTACTTTTAAAAAAGGAAGAATAGTTAAGTACCCTAATAAAGATAGAATATATATAAAATAGAGACTTAAGTAGTTAAAAAACTAGACTTACTTACTAATAAAGGATTATAATAGGTAAAAATAATAAGATCTATTTACTTAGTTACAAACGCGAACTTAAATAAAAAACACCTTTACTTTAACATTATAATAAACAGAATATAGATTAAAGTCTTAATTAATAGTAGCGCTTAAAACAACTTTATATTACTATAAGTAGTAAATAACTTATAAATACTATAAAATAAAAAAAAGAATCCTTATTTACTTAATAATATAAAAGGAAAAGGAGTATAGTATAGTAGAGGTATTATTAATAGTAAAACTACGCCCCTTATATTAAGCTACTATAACTAGAAGATATACTACTACTTTAATATTATAGATATAGGATAACAAAATATTATACTAGGAATACTATAGTTATAAAAAAAGAACCTATAGATAAATTAAAAAACTAACTACTTTTATTAGAACTATAAAAAGAGTTTAGTTACTAAAAAACATAACTAACTACTAACTTTAAATAAACCCTACTAAAAAAAGCTAATAATATATATATTATAATTTATTACTTATTTAAAAGTTAAAGAAGTAGTTACTAGGTTATTATAAAAAAAAGACCTTACTATAATATAAAAAAACTTAATTAATAATAAAAATTAACTTTTATTTATTCTAAAAGAATATAAAGTATATAAAAAGCTATTTACTCTAATACTAGAAACAGACCTACCAAAACACAGCACTTTTAATTACAAAATCCCTATTAAAAAGGGATAAATACTAGTATTTAATAAAGTTTACTAACTAAACTAATAAAAAATAAAAGTACTTAATAAATATATTAATAAATACTTAATTAAGTGCTATATTAAAGATYTAAYWTTACTAATARAATACTTAATTCTATTTATACTAAARAAWAATAATAAACTATAACTCTATATTAACTATAAATAACTTAATAATATTACTATTAAAAACTAATACTTACTACTACTTATTTTAAAACTATAAAACCTACTCTATAGAACTAACTAGTTTATAACTCTAGACTTTAAAAAAGCCTATAATTTAATTAGAATTAAAGAAGAAAAAGAGTAAAAAACTATATTCTACTTTTATAAAAGATATTTTAAGTACTTTATAATACCCTTTAGACTTACTAATACCCCTAAAATATTCTAAAATATAATTAACTATATTCTATAAAAAAACCTTAATATCTTTATAATTATATACTTTAATAATATCTTTATTTTCTTAAAGACTTTTAAAAAATATAAATAATATATATATTAAGTACTTTAAAAACTCTAAAAAACTAAACTCCTTATTAAACTAAAAAAAAGTAAGTTTTATATATAAAAAGTAGACTATTTTAGATTTACTATTATACTTAGAATTATTAAAATATTAAATAAGGAAATTACTATAGTTAAAGTATAACTAATACTCTAAAATATTATAAATATTTAATTATTCTTTAAATTTATTAACTTCTATTAATAATTCCTTAAAAGATACTTTAGAAATATTAAAGCCCTAATAAACTTAATAAAAAGGGAGGCTAAATAGAACTAAATAAATAAATAAAAAATAGTATTTTAAAATATTAAAGACTAAGTTTTTAGTAAACCTATACTTATAATACTTAACTTAAACCTACTATTTAAAGTTAAAATAAATACCTTAAACTATACTATTAGTAAATAACTTAAATAATAAAATAAAAAAGGACGCTTATATTTATATACTTTTTACTTAAAAAAATTATAAAAACCCGAGTTTAATTACTAAATCTATAACAAAAAACTTATAATAATTATTAAAGTATTTAAAGAATAAAAACTATACTTCTTAAAAACTAACTATAAAGTTATAGTATATATAAACTATAAAAACCTAGTATACTTTACTATATTTAAAAACCTTAATAAGTAATAAATTAAATAATTAAAAATTTTCTTAGAATTTAACTTTTATATTATTTATAAAAAAGGATTAAAAAATAAAAGAATAAATACTTTTAATAAACGTTTAAACCTAAAAGCTATAGTCCTAAATAAGACTTATATAATTTTTAAAAGGAATTTAAATAAAAACCTAGTACTAGTTATTTACTTCTTTATAATTACTAAATAAATTAATACTAGTATACTTAAATAGATAACTAATAAAATAATTAAAATAATTTATAGTACTAAAGTATATAAATACTAAAGAGTTACTAAAACCTAAAAAAGAATTAAGTAATACTATAATAATAAAGTTACTAAAGAATAAGTATTTAATACTATTAAGTATTATAATATTTATAATAAAAGTAAACTAGTATAATATAAACTATATAAAGAACTATAACTACTCCCTATACCTAAAAAAGTATAGTAATTAATTTTCTTTAATTCTATTATTAAATTACTATAATTAAAAAAACTACTTATTAAAAAATAGTTTAATAGTATTTTAGTTATTATTAATAGACTTACTAAGTATATTTATTTTATTCTATAGATAAAAGTTAGTATAGCTAAAAAGTTTATTTATATTTTTAATAAATATATTTTTAGTTAATATAGTTTATTTAAAGATATTATATCTAATAAAGGAACGTAGTTTATTTTAAAGTTTTAAAAATCTCTAATTTTATAACTTAAATTTAAAGTATAACTATTTACTACTTTTTACCCCTAAATTAATAAATAAATAAAAAAAATTAATTAAATTTTTAAAATATACTTAAAATATTATATTAACTACTAGTAAAATAATTAAGTTATATTATTACTAATAACTTAATTTACCTATAATAGTATAGTAGAAAAAAGTATATAGAACTTACTTTTTTATTTTAACTATAGATTTAAACTAACTACTTATAAAGAACTAAAAGTAAAACTATTAGTAGTAAAGGCTAAAGCTTAAGTTAATAAAATTAAAGAAATCTATATAAAACTCTAATAAAATTTAGAGTTTATTAAATAACGTATATATAAATATACTAATACTTTAAAAATAAAGGGACTATTTTTTAAAAAGGGAAATAGTATATACTTTATTTAATATAATATTAAAATAGAATAATTAAGTAATAAGTTAAACTTTAAAAAACTCAGACCCTTTAAAATTGTTAAGAAAATCTTAAAAGTTAACTTTAAGCTTATACTACTAAATACTATAAAATATTACTTAGTCTTTTATATTTTACTTTTTAAACTTATACTATAAAGATTCTAAATAATAAACTATATTAAAGTTAATTTAGAATAGGATTATAAAATTAAATAGATTATTAACTATATTAATTAATAAAATAATACTAAAATTAAGTACTTAATTAAATAAAAAGACTATAAGTATAAAGATAATATATAAAAACTTACTTTAAACTTTATAAATATATAAGATAAACTATAAAAGTATTAAACGTAGTAGTAGAAAAGATAATGTACCTAGGTTAAGAACGTACTAGTAAGTAAGTTATATATAATATAACTATAACTTAAACTTAAACTAATTAAAAAACTAGAACTAATAAAACATTTCTATACTTAAGGATACTTAGTTTAGAATAAATTTAAAACCCCTTATAGCTTTAATAGTACCCTTTTTTAATAAAAAACTAAAAGTACTTAGATCCTAATTTACTAAAATTATATTAAAATCTACTATACTAAAAGCACTAATTAATTAGGCCTTTTAAATAGCTTTAAAAAAACTTATAGACTCTTTAGTTACTATATTTATTAAATTCTAACCCTTTTAAAATACTATTTACTTTTACTACTATATATAATCTAAGTAAGTTAAAACTTTATTTATATTATCTTAAGCCTTTTTTAAAGCCTTTATTTACTTTTTAAATAATTCTTCAAATTTCTCTTTTTTATTATTAAAATAACATAACTCTATTATAAAACACTTAACTAAAAATTATTAAAACTTAAATAATAAAAAAAAATACTAAACCTATAAGTATAAATTATATCCTTAAACGTATTATAAAACTTCTATGCCCTACTAATAGTAACGTATTTACTATAAATTAAGGAACCTAGTAATATTTTATAATAAAACCCCTTAGTATAATAATAGAAATAAAGTATAACTTTAAAGCCTTTTTTAGTAAATTCTAAGAAATAATAATAATAGTATAAAGAAAAGAACGCTCTTTACTTTTATACATAACTTAATATAATATTAGTATTAAATAATTAAAATATAAGTTTATAAGTCTCTTAACCTAAAAACTATAACTTACTTATATTAAGTCTTAAGGATAAAACTTTTAAGGAGAGACTTAATATTATAATTTATTAGTTATAAATAATAGTAGACTCTATTTATAAGGAATTAGTAGTTAAAAGGATAATAAAAAACGTAATTAATATAGAATATAAAACGACTCTTTAAAAAAGGAAGAACTATAATATAAGTTATATATAAATAAAATAAAGTACTAAGTAGCTATAACTAAGACTAAGTACTTAGTATTAATTACTAAGTACCTACTAGTAATTATTAAGTACTTACTTAACTAGTATTATACTTACTACTATAGTATAAATAAAGAAATAAAACTTATATATAGATAGGACTTAAGTACCCTTAAGTCCTTCCTTTTATAGTTCTTTAGTTATTAACTTTATATTAATGTTTAAATACTTTTAGCCCTTTAGTAGTAATTACTATAACTCTTTTATTAAATACCTAGATTAATTACTTATATACCTTAAACCCTAGGATCTCTTTAGTACTCTATAGTACTATTTATAGTATTAAGCTTTAACTTTTATTAATATAAACTTTACTATTAAAAAGTTAATTATAATAAAAAGTTTTTAAGTTTTATTTTTCTTTATATCCTTCTTTTAATTTTACTTTAGTTATACTTTTTAGCTTATAATATTTAACTATTTAATAAATACTTTAAATAGCTACTATATAACGGGCTTTATAAGTCTATTAACTATTAGTTATACTAAGGGTATATAAACTATATCTATCTATTCCTTTATAATTTTTTACTATAGTTAGTAATAGTATATATTAATATAGTAAAGCTGTGTTTAAAGCTATATAAGCTCTATAGTTATAAACTTAATTATTTATTAATTATTATACTATATTTATATTATTACTTAAGTTACTAGTAAAATAGAGAAATAAGTTATTACTATATTTTTTATAAATAGTTAAACTTAAAGAGTAGTTATAAAGTAGTTTATAAAAAGTACCTTTTACGTAGCTTATAAACGTATAAGTAGCTTTACTTTTATAGTTAATATAGTAACTATATTCTACTTATTTACTCTTTAGGTAATTAGTTTTTTAAATAGTTTAATAGTATATATTTAAAAGCTTTTTTAGTTAATTATATTATTAGTAAAGCTTATATTTAAAGCTATAGTAAGTATATTCTTTTTAGATTTAGACTTAGTACTATATTTAAAATAAAAGTACTTTATTATATAGTGGTATTAAGGGACTTAGTTAGTTATTTTATAGTAGTTTAGGCCGGGGTTTTAGTTAAAGTACATAAGGCAGCTTATAGTAAATACTATATTTATATTTTTTTAAGTAGTATCTTATATAGATATTTTTATAAGTTAATTTAAAAAGAATATATTATAGCTATATATTTTTAAGTAGTGTAATTAAATAAAAGTATTTAATAGGGTATATCTAATAGTTTTAACCCCCTTTAACTCTTAATACTTCTACTTACCTACTCTTTTTATAGTAATAATAATAATACTATTACTAATAAGTAGCGGGCATAACTAATATATTAAAATAAACCTTTATTTATATAAACCTTTAGTTAAATTATACTATATATAGAACTTAATAAGCCTTAGTAGCGTTTATAATTAAAGAAAAAGACACTATAAGTAAGTCCTTTATTAATTCCTTCTATCTTCTATATTTATACTTAATAATCTAATAAAATAGTAAAAAATACTATACTTATAAAAGTCCCCTAACTACTACTAAATACTAAATATTATAACTTAGTTACTATAGTTAAGAATAATATTAACTAGTTTAATAATATAGTTATATAACTTAGCGTTACTACTATTAATACGAAACACAACTAACTAGCCTAACCCTTAAATACAAAAATCTAAATTACCGTCTTTAGCCTTTACCTTCTTTAAACTAGTAGTAATAGAGTTTAGATAAAAACTATTAAACTAGCCCTATTAGCTAATCTAATACTAAGTTAAAATTTAAACTTACTATCTTTAAAAAACAACTAACACTACTTTAAATAAGTAATAAAAGTAGTAATAATAACTATAGATCCCTTAGAGTTTATAAAAAACTAGTATATTTAATAAAGTCTAGYTAACCCTATACTATAAATAATAAACTAGAATCTCCACCCTATAGGTACCCTTACTAATATATTAAAATATTTACTAATAAGTATAGAGAAAAGTGGTTTAATTAAGTTAACTAGCTATAGCGCGGTCTATAAGAAAAGGGACGGTTTAGTTTAAATTAAATTTAATAAGTTTAAAAGAACAGTAATAGTTAGGCGTACGGGAGGCGTATAAAAGGCGTTAGTAGTTTTAGTAGTATTAATAGTATTAATAGTATAATTAGTAGTCTGCGAAATTAATTAAAAACACCTATTACTTTAAATTTATAAAAGCTACGTTATAGTAAGTAAATTTAAGTACTATAATAAAAAGAATTAATAAAGTAAGTAGCTAGATAGTTATTCCCTAAAGTATATAGCCTATAGACTATTAGTTACTCTAAAGGGAGTATAAATACTATATTAAAGTAAGTTATAACTATAATATATAAAATTATAGTAACTTTATATTAGTAAAAGTTTACTAACGCGTACTTAGTAGTTTTCTTATATAGTAGTAGCTTATCCTTTATTATAGGTATATAAATTAATATATTTTTTATATTTATATTATTATTCGTTTTAAGGAGTAGTAGCTTTTAAACCTTCTTAGTATAAACTAACTATAAAAACTAAATCTTTTATATAAAGTAGTTATAGAGTACTTTAATTCCTAGGAACTATTTAAAATTATTACTACTATTAAAATAGTATTATTTTTAAAGTATATTAATAAGTTCCTTTACTTCTTAAGTAAAGTAATAGAGGAAGGCTAAGATATAGTTATTAATATAAAAAAAAAGTAWTAWTACTTTTTTATTAGTAGTAATCCTTACTTACTATATACTTAAAACTAAGTGTAGCTAAACTAACTTTAAAGTAGTATTACTAAAGTAGTAGTAATTAATATAGTTTATAGAGTACCTTTTATATATATAGAATCCTTTTAGGGCACGTWTAGCCTAGTAGTATTTTTATATAAATAATTTTATTTATAAGTGTGTATATAAAGGCGTTTACTATATTATACTATAGTAGCTTAAGATTAAAGCAAACTATAATAGCTATAAAAACTCTAAATAATATACTTATAAGTATAAATACATACGTTTTATACTTATCTTATACTTACTAATTACTATAAATTACTAGCTTTACTTTAAACTTTACTAACTATTTATATTTATTAAGTTTATATATATAAACCTAGTAGTAGTTAAGGACTTAGTAGCCTATAGTACTTAAGTAAGCTACCTTCTTTTATAATTTAAATACTATATAGCTCTAGAAGTACTTCTCTTTAACTATAAAAAATACTAATATAAAAGGGTAGTACTTATAGTATTACTTATAAACTACTTTTTTAAGTTTAAACTTATTATAGTTTTTTAGTAATAGGAGTAGTTATTTTTAATATATCTTAAGTATTATAGTATTATATAATATAAATTAGTCTTTATTAAAGCTTTTTTCTACTTAACTTTACCTCTTTATTAGTAGTAATAGAGTAATTAGTCCTAGAGCTTTTTATATAAAAAAAGGTATTATTAAAGTACTATATAGTTAATATACCTRTAAAGAAGGCTACTTTAAATAACTTTTATAAACTAATTTTAATATAGTGGGCTATAAGGAATTAAGTATAAGTATCTTTTACTTTATAAACTAGATTTTTATAAGTCCTACTCGCTCTATATAAAGTGTAAATTTTATAAGCGTTACTTACTTAAAGGGATTAAATATAAGCGTCTCCCGCTTTATATAGTGTATAGATTTTAAGAGTATTACTTACTTTAGTATATATATAGAGTACTTTATTTTTTTTTACCTCTTTATAATATAAAAAGAACTTTATAGAAATATAAAGAATATAGCTAAGGGTATATTTAGTAGTATAAAAAGGCTAAAGTATATAGCTATATACGGGTATTCAGCCTTACTTTTAAGTACCTTCTTAAACGTCTTTTTATTTATAAAGTCTTTACTATAGTTAAAATCTTTAAGGACTTTATTTACTTTTTTATTAGCCTTAAAGGGGCCTATAAATAGGGGTTTATACTATATAGTAAGCTACTTAATTTATTTTTATATTTACTTAAGGTTTAGTAGATATATTTCTTTAGCCTTATATACTAAGTCACCTAAAAAGTACTCCTTTTTATTAAAAACAACGTCTTATATAATAAAGACCTTAGAGCATACAGGGTACTATATTAAGTATATATTTATTAATATATAACTAATAAAGTACTTAATTTATACCTTTAGTAAAAGCTTTTTAAAATAGTTACACTTTAACTATATATTAGTAGTTATAATATATACTTTATACTTATATAATCTTAAGTATAAAAGGTCTAGGCGCGTAAAAGTAGTACTCTTTTTACTTTAAAAGTACTTATACTATACTTTATATAGACTCTACTATTTATAAATAGCTATTAAAGTATAGTTATAAAAGTATATAACTACTTAAAGAATTATTAACTATAGTATATTAAAAAGCTTAGTTTCTATTTATATATAGTAAGTTTTTTATTTAATAATAGTAGTAATTCTTTTAGTAATACTATTTTATACTTATATATTTAAAAATAAAGGTTTAATTTGAATACTATAACTAAAAAACTTACTAGTAATAGTATTACTTTTAATTAACTCTATATTAGTCTTTATAACTTTAACTTTATAGAAGTTCTAAACCTTTAAAAGTATAAAAAAGTCTTTAAGGACTACTAGTAGTTCTTTTTTTATTTATATTAATAAGTAGTAGTTCTATATAAGTTCTAAAGTATAGTTTATAAGGATTAGTATAGAGTAGTATTTATTAATACTTTTTTTTAAAGTTATAGAAGTTAAGGGTAATTTAATTACTAAGCCTTATATAGATAATACTCTTATATAGGGCTCTTTATACTTAGTATATTATTTTACTTATAGTATAGGTGTTATAGTTTATTATAGTAATAACTTTACCTTTTAGTTTAAGCTATACTCCTTTTAAGGCGTTTAAAAGGCACTTAATTACTTTACTACTAGGGTACCTAAAGCAGTAATACTACTTCTTAAAGTTACTAGTAATAGGTCTATATTATATAGCTATTATATATTAGTAGTACTAGTGTAGTTTAAGAGCTTTATTTTTATATAGAGTTAGTAAGGGTATAATAGCTACTAGAGCCGCTTTACTTTTAAATAGCCTATAAATAAAGACTTATTAACTAACTACTTTTATTAACTTTATAAAAAAAGTTATATTTAAGTAACGTAAGTAGTTACTTTAGTAGTTCTTTATATTTTATTATATACTTTTTTTTTAAAGTTAGTTTAGAGATATAAAGCTAGTAGTAAAGCTTAAGTAAAGAGTAACGTTATAAAGCCGTAGTTATAAAAGTTAATCTTTTAAGTTATTAATAATAAAATTAACTATACTAGACCCTTTAATTAATATATAGCTATTACTTATAAGTATATAGTTATTTATTAAAGTGCCTTTAAGATTTTTAAACTATAACTTATTATTAAATATATATATAGTTACTCTAAAGTCTAGTATTATAGACTTTTAAAGTTTATACTTATTAATATAAAACGTAGCTTTACTATAGTATTTACTATAGAGTTAGTTTAAACTAAAGTACTCTTTTTAAAACTTCTTAATATAAATAACTAACTTTAGTTCTTTACTAAGTCTCTTAACTACTATAGCCTTTAATACATAGCTTAAGTACTAGCTATTTAGTAGAACATTATTAAATACATAAGTATAGTTAGTAATAGTATACTTTTTAAAGTATATAAAATATAATTTATTATTAGTTACTTTTTTAATATATTTAACTTTATACTTCTAAAAGGTTATTAATAACGCTTTTTAGTTATAGTTAAAGTATAAAGTACTTTAGTAATAATAAGTTTACTTTTAAAACTCTTTTTTTATTTTTTAAGTCCTAGTATTATTACTCTTTAGTACTAGGGTAATTAAACTAAAGGTACTATAGTTAGTATATTAATAAAGTACTAATTTAGGGATCTTTTATAAGTAGGTTTAAATCTTTATAATAACTTCTTTATAAGTAAGTTTTTCTATATTCTTAGTATTCCTAAATAGCTACTTAACTATAAATACATTACTAATAGAGACCCTACTACTAAAGACCCCTCTTCCCTTTCTTTAACTAATAGTTTATACATTACGTATAGATAATTAATACGCGAATTTACTTACTATAATATAGCTACTATAAATTTAAAGTAATAAGAGTATTTAATTAACCTTAACTACTAATTACGCTATTAACGCTTTTAAAACCACTAACACCGTCTATACGTCTCTATATACCCCCGCGCCTAACATTACTATCCTTCTAAACCTATTAAATCTAATCCAAACTATCCCTTTACTTTTCTTAGCTACATAGCTATAGCTAGTTTAGCCGCTCTTTACTATTATTAGTATCTATTTTAATAGTATTATATATAGGCCTTACTAAATATACTAATATTAGCTACTTAGGACTCTATAGCTTTAGTAACTATACTCTTTACTTAGTTAAAGTATTTATAGTAGTTATTAAACCTTAGGACCTTTAAAGCGCTATTTATACCTCTATAGTAGTTAGCTATAGTAGTATTTATAGCTATACTATTACTACTTATTTAATAGTATATAAAGTTAAATATTATAATATATACCCTATTCCTATATAAGTAAAACTTCTAGTCTTTAACTAAGTTAAGCTAATTTAAACTATATAAAATAGTAAGTTATATAAGCCGTTTATAGTTACTTAGAATAATTAATACTATTAATATATTAGTAAGCTATAAATATAACTAGAGACTAGTAGGGACAAAGCTAGGTATTTTAAATAATTATTAAATATATATATAGAAGATAGAGGAATTAATAAAAGCCTTACTTATAGTGCCTTTTAATTAATTATAAACACTACTAGGGCTTGTTAGGCCCTATATATAATTTAAATAAAGGTTTATAAAGGCAAAGGTTTGTTTTAATATTACTACCTATTAGTAATAGTATTATTATTATTACTATAGCTACTACTGTGCTGTGCTTTATAGTATAAGAGTAGGTAGGTAAAAGTTATTATAATAACTTTAGGCGTTATAGTTACTAAAGAGGGTTAATATTAATAACGTATCTTTTTTTTAAATAACCATTACCTATTACCTTACTAAATATATATATTTAATTAAAACGCATTTTTACTAAATCTTTTACTAGGAATATTCTTTATTTAGTAGCTTTCCTTATTTACCTTACTATAAGTAGTACTATAAATATATTAAACACATAAATAAGTAAGTCTCTCTATAAGGACTTTATATTGTATAGTAGTTTTATATTCTAAAACTTAATACTTAAGTAATATACTTCTAAAAAATACTATAAAGTCTAAAAACTACTACTTTACTTTAAGGGCTTATAAAAGACTACTTACTTTTACCTTATAGATTATACTTTTATAATAAGTTACTTATACTTTAACCTCCTTTTTAGTATTTAACTACTTTATAGTAGGGTATTTAAGTATAAGTTTATACTCTATTTTAGTAGTAATATATTAATTAAAGTTACTAGTACCTATATAAAACTTAAAATTATAAACCTATTTACTAAACTCTTTATTAACTATATAGTAGTAGTAAAGTAGTTTAGTACTAGTTATATTTTATATTTAGTTTTTAACTATATTAACCTTTTTAAAGTAGTTATTTACTTCTTTTTAATTAGTTTAATAAAAGATAAAGTAGTTTTTAAGGAGCTTATAGTTAGTTTTATTAAGTTAGTTAATATCTATAGCCTAAAGTACTTTAAGGGTATCCTTAGTAAAGAGTATAGTTTAGCTTAAGTTACTAATAGAGTAGTCCCTAAATAAGGACTTTATTAACTCTATAAGGTATATAGTAAAGAGTGTTTTAAAGTATAGTATATATAGTTTAAAAGTTACTAAGTTAATTTTAAGTTATAGAGTATAACTAGCTTTTAATTAAAGCTAGTTACTTTAAAGTACTTAGTTATTAAATATCTTTAGAGTAATCTTTATATTTAATAAAGTTATTATAGTATTTAATAGTTATATTATTTATATTTAATAATAAAGTTTATAGTATAGTAGCGTTATTAACTAATTAAACTATTAATTATTAAATTTATAATAATATATTATATAGTATGTAATTAAACTAGGATCTATAGCTACGGCTATAAATCCTACTTTTTATATTTTAAAAGCTTAGGGGCCTACACACACAAGCCGCTTATATAATTATAGCTATAGGGCCCCTTAGCCGCACTTCAGCTACAGCCTTAAAGTAGCCTTATATCCCTTTACTTTTAATWACTATTACTATTACTATTACTATTACTATTACTATTACTATTACTATTACTATTACTATTACTATTACTAAAGCTATTACTAAAGCTATTACTAAAGTAATTAAATAATTAAGTTCTTTTTAAAGTATTATATAAAGACTAAGAGTGAAGAAGTAAGAGTAGAGGTTGTGTTTAAAATAGCCTTTATAAGCTAGGGCTACTTTAGGCTTAGTTGGATGGGTAAAAGTAAAAGAAAAGTAGGGCACTATAGAATCATATAATCTAATTAGGTAGAATAGTAGTAGTTAACTATATTGAGTTATAATTACTTACTTCTTTTATTCTAAAGTACTAGGGGTAAACAGCTATTTATATAGACCTTTTTTTCCCCTTTTTACATACCTTTTTATATGCTAGCTAAAAAGTAGGTCCTTACTATAATAGGCCTAGTTTACTACTAATAAGGTACTAGTTTATTAGTAAAACCACTATAATAGGCCGGCTGTATTACTAGTTAAACCGGCGTTTTACATACTAGTACTAGCACTTAGCTGGGCGTAAGCTAGGATTCAGCTGCCTGGATTAGCCCTATTAGGCATATAGGTGTAAATTACACTAATCCAAGCCAGTAAAAGCTAGCTACAGCTGTAGAAGACATAGCAGCTACAGTTTAGCGTAGTAGTTTACTTTTTGCTTTTATTTCCTAGGTCTAAAGGTCAAGGGTTTAAGTCTCCCTCTAAGCAGTATTTTTTATCTTTTTACCTAGACCTTCTATTAAATCTAAGTTACCCCCTTAAGGTATATATAGTATATAAAGTATATATAACTTAGGAAAAACCTTATAAAAGGAAAAAAATTCTAGCTATTTATATAATAAAAACTCTTAAACCTATTATAATAAAAGAAATAAGAAAAAAATATATATAAAAACTCTTTAAAATAAAGAAAAAATAAAGAAAACCTTTTAGTAAACTATTTATTTAACCTCTTTAGGTTTTAAGTCTAGTATATTATTAAGTAAAAGTAAAAGCCCTTTATTATTAAGACTTATAGTATCTTTAAAATACTATAAAGTATTACTTATAACTAGTTTAGTAAGAATATCTACTAAATTACTCTTAGTATTTATATAGTATAAAACCAGTTTTTTGTTATATATAACTTACTTTATAAAATAATATTTAATATCAATATACTTAGCTTTCTTATATAATTCTAGATTTTCAGCTATTCTTTAAGCCGCCTCGTTATCTATTAAAATAAAGGGTTTATTAATAGGTTTAAAACCTAAAATAGTAAATATATAGTTTATAGAGTTATAGAGATATATAGCTTCTTTAAAAGCCTCATATAGGGCCATATATTTAGCTTCGTAAGTACTTAAAGCCATAGTTTTCTATTTTTAACTATTCTAACTAATAGTATTATATAAACTAAAAGTAAATATATAACCTATAGTAGAGGTTCTATTTACTAGGTCTCTAGCCTAATTAGAGTCTAAAAAACCTACTATATTAAGGTTTATATTATAGTTATAAATTAATCCTAAATAAGGAAATTTCTTTAAATATCCCTATATTCTATTAAAAGCTATAATATACTCTTTAAAAGGGTTACTCATATAGTAAACATATATATTAACTATATATATTATATCAGGCCTCGTTTTTAAACTTAAATAGTTTAAAGAGCTTATTTCTTACTAGTAATTATTTATTTCTTTTTTAGTAACTTATCCTTTATTAGGATATAACTTAATACTAGTATCTAAAAGAGTATTATATATATATATAAACTCTTTCTTATACTTCTTAAAAAGTTTATTTATATATTAAGTCTAGTATATATTTATAGTTTTATCTTTTTTATTAATAAAAATCTCGTTCCCTAAAAATATTATAGAATTTCCTATATCCTTTATATTAATATACTTAATTAAAGTATTATAAAAAAGGTCTATATAACTCTCTTTAGCTATAAAAAGTATAAAATCGTCTACATAACAAATAATTACAGCTTATATAGCTTTATTATTAACTATAAAGATTMCTTTGTTGTATAGAAACAAAGTAAATTCTAATTTAAATAAAACTTCTTTTAAATACTTATACTAGAGTCTAGGGCTCTATTTTAAACTATATAAAGCTTTATATAGCTTATAGTAATATCCTGTATTATAGGTATTCTTATAATCTAAATTATATATATAATTATTAGTTACTAAATCTATAAAAAATCCAGTAAGTTATTAAACCCAGATTTCTTTATCTATTAAAGCATAGTAAAAGGCGTTTTTAACGTCATATTACCTAAAAAACTAAGAGTTTTTAACCCCTAGTATAAGTATAGCTCTATAGCTCTTAGGCTTATAGGTAGTACTAAAGGTTTCTAAATAATCTATACTAATATACTAGTTAAAACCTTATACTACCCAACGGGCCTTATAGCAAATAATTTCGCCTTTATCGTTATATTTAAGTATATATACCCATCTACCCCCTAGTAGTTTTATATTTATAGGAGGTTTATATATATACTAGGTTTTAGATTTCTCTAACTCTGCGATTTCTTCCCTTATAGCTTAAATCTAGTACTAATTTCTAGTACTATTTATAGCTTATTTATAAGTAAAAGGTTCGTTTAGAGTACTAGTAAATAGAATATAAAAGGCCCTTTCTTTACTATTATTAATAGCAGCAATTATAAAGAGTTAAAGACAGTCTTTTATAGTAATTAAAGCTCTTTCTTAATCTATAACCCAAGTATAGTCTTCATAAGACTCTTTAACCTCTTTAGGTATAATAGGGATTTCTACTACTATAGAGTTTTTATTATTATTATTATTACTAGTATTATTACTAATATTATTATATTTATTTACCTCCGGATTCAAGTCTAAACCACTAGATTTATCACATAGCTATATATTAAACTCTTTATTAAAGCTATTTATATCCCTTATTATAATAAAGAGTTTATTTCTTATAGTAGAGGTAATAAACTAATTTTCTAGAATTTTTACGTCTCTAGCCCATATAGCTTTACGTTTTTCTATATTAAAAATCTTATATATAAATTTATTATAGTTAATTATAACTCCTTTATAAACTCTAGTATCTAGCTTTTTAAGGCTAGGGTCTTTATTCTTATAGTAACAAAGACTTCCCCAAGTAGCTATATTAACTATATTAAGTTTACAACCTATAACTAGCTCATAAGGGGTTTTATAGTTTAAAGAACTATATAGAGTCCTATTATATAAGTATAAAGCTACTAATACTACTTCTCCCCACATATAATTAAGTAAATTAGCAGTAGCTAATAAAACTTTAGCTTTATTTATTATAGTACGTATAATACATTCTATTATACTGTTTAACTCATATATATAAAGGACCTTTATATTATAAATTATTCCTTTTATAAAGTAAGTATAGTTTATAAAGTTATTATTAAATTTAGTACCTCCGTCTATATCGAATTCTTTTATAGTATTAAAGTCAATATTAACCCTATTACAGTATTCTAATACTACTATATTAACTTCTTTTAAAGACATAGTTTTTAATAACTTAATATAAACTAATCTAGACTTCCACTCTATAAAAATAATAAACCATCAATAATTATCGTAAGTAAGAGGGGTTATAGAGCCACATAAATCTACTACAACCTTATAGTTTAAAAAATATTCCTTATTATAGTCTTCTAAAGTTTTATTAACTTTAATAGTAAACTTAGCTTTATTACAAACTTCACAACTATATAAACTAGTTTTCTTATATTCTTCTAAATTTATATTACTTATAGTATTACTAAAAAGATATTAAAGGGCTTTATCCCCTATATAGCCTAACCTATTATACCACAGGGTATATATATTAAAATCTACTTTAGGTAAATAGATCTTTTTATACTTATAGGGCTTATTAACCGTTATAGTAATTATATTTACTATAAAACTACTTTATAACTTTTAAAGTCTATTATAAAAGAGGGTTTATAAAAGAACTTTATAAAGTCCAGACTATAATACCCCCTTACAAAGGGTCTTATTAAGGCTTATACTATATAATAGTACTATATCCTTATATAGTATAAAAGTAATAGAATAATACTTAAGTTACTTCTAGCTAAGTAAATTAATACCTAACTCAGGCATATAATAACAGTCTTTTAATATAAAGACTTTATTTAATAAAGGGAATTTAACAGCAACTATACCTATTAAAGAAACAGTTATAGAATTCACTTTTCCCCAATTAACCTTCTTACTTATAAAAGAGGTTTTTATAAATAAAGATTTATTACTTATAATATAAATAATAGCACCTATATCTAAGTAAAAAGCATTACTATTATCCTTAAAGTCTCTATATTCTATACTACTAATAATCCTTTAGATTAAAGCACCTATAGGCTATTTAATAGAGTTATTATAAGGCTTATTAAAAGTTAAACTTACATTTTCCCACTCTATATCTTCTTCAACATCATCGTCTATATACATAGAGTCTAGTTAAGAAGTATTAACCTCTTCAGCTTTAGCTTCAGAGGTAATAAAGTCTTCAGTATCTAAAGAGTCTATAAGTAGAGCCTTTTTAGCTATTAAAGCCTTTTAAACTATATACAAAGCCTTTTTAGCTCTATTAAACTCAGATTTTATAATCTTTTATTTCTTTCTCCAGTCTCCTAGAGCCTTATTAAGGTATAAAAAGAAACAATCTTTAACCTTATAGTTTTAAAACTTATAGTAGGTATAGTATACCCCCTTAGTCTTTTTCTAAGGTTTTTTAAATTTAAAAAACTTCTATTTAACTAATAAAGTATTTTCAAAAGTCCCCTTTCTCTTTACTTCATCTATAAAATTTACAAATAAAGACTCTATAGTAAAAAATTCAGAATCTTTTCTAAAAAATTAAGTTACATTAATTATAAAACCTTCATAACTATCGTCTAAACTATTCAAAACCCAAACTATAATAACTTATTTAAACAAAGCTATAGTTTTAAAAGCTAAAGTATCTATAAGCTCTTTTACCTTATTCAAGTAATCCTCCATAGTAAAAAAATCCTCTAAAGAGGTATTAAAGAACTCTTTACAGGTTAAGTACTCAAAAGTAAAGCCTTTAGGTTCATATAAATCTTTTAACTTATTCCAAGCCTCAAAGCCTATTTTACAGTCTTTTATAACTCTAAAAGGGCTATCCTCAACTAATAACTTCATATACACTAATATCTTAGAGTCTTCTAAAAGTTAGTTATTACAAAGAGCAGAGTCAAAAGTAACTCTTATATCTTTACTAATAAATAAAGCCTCAAAACAAGTAGACCAAACCAAGTAGTTAGTACTACCTATAAAACAAGGGATATACTTTTCTATTCTATAATAGTTAAAAAAAACTTAAATTTACTAAGTAAATAAAATTTTTATTAACTTAAATAAAAATCTAAAAAAAAAAGCAGTCCAGCTAGTATATAGTTATACTAAGTAATAACTAAAAGACTCAAAAAGGAGTTCTAGGTCTTAAAAAAATCTTTTTTCTTAACTTAAAGTTAATAAATTCTTAAAAGTCTTTAAAAAACTTCTTTAAAGTATAAAATACTCTAGTAATAACAAAAAAATCTAAAAAATAAAAAGGAATATCAAGTTTCTAAAGTTCAAAAAGTTAATCAAATAGCTAAAACTCTACTATAGAAGCAGCTTTATTAATAGAGTTAGTAAAATCAAAAAAATAAAGTTAGTTATATTAAATAGAATCTCTAAATAAAGAGTTTTAGTAAAGAAATATATAAAAAGAAGCAAATATTTCGTCTTCTGCATATATAGTGCAAAGTTAGTTGCAATAGAAAGATTCAGAGCCCTTAATAGTATAAGTAATCTCTAAAAACCTTTCAAAAAGGTCAAAAATTAACTAATTTCTAGCTTAAAATAGGTATAGTTAGTAGAGTTATTATTAAAATAAAGTTATATAGGAATTACTATAATTAGCTAGGCCATTAGGACTAGCCTCAATAAGCAAGGCTTCGTTTAAATCGGGTAAAGTGGCGTTAGTTATAAGGTCTAAGTAGCTAGACTCATAACTACTAAAAGTAAAGAAGTAAAAGTAAAGGTTATACTTAAAATAGCCTTTATAAGCTAGGACTACTTTAGATTTAGTTAAATAGGTAAAAGTAAAAGAAAATTAAAGTACTATAGAATTGTATAATTTAATTAAGTAAAATAGTAGTAGTTAACTATATTAAGTTATAATTACTTACTTCTTCTATTCTAAAGTACTAGGGGTAAACAGCTACTTATATAAACCTTTTTTTCTCCTTTTTACATACCTTTTCACATACCAGCTAAAAAGTAGGTCCTTACTATAATAGGCCTAGTTTACTACTAATAGGGCACTAGTTTACTAGTAAAACCACTATAATAGGCCAGCTATATTACTAGTTAAACCAGCGTTTTACACACTGGCACTAGCACTTAACTAGGCGTAAGCTAGGATTCAGCTACCTAGATTAGCCCTATTAAGCATATAGGTGTAAATTACACTAATCTAAGCCACCAGAAGCCAGCTACAGCTGCGGAAGACATAGCAGCTGTAGTTTAGCGTAGTGGTTTACTTTTTACTTTTATTTCCTAGGTCTAGAGGTCGAGGGTTCAAGTCTCCCTCTAAGTAGTGTTTTTTATCTTTTTACCTAGACCTTCTATTAAATCTAAGTTAAAGTACTTTAAAGAGTATTATTAAGAGTAGTATTTAAAGTAGTATTTAAAGTACTATAAAGAGTTAATTACTTTATAATATAGGGGACTATTTAAATAACTAAATAAAACTATCTTAATAGTAAAACTTATTATAAAGAGTATATTAGAATTTTTTTAGTTTTTCTAGTATAGGTTTACGTTTCTACTATTATATCTCTTATATACTTCTAAAAAGCTTTTTAAATAAGGGTATTTTATTTATTTATTTATTAATTATTATTTATACTATTATAGAGCCAGTCTAACTAAAATAACTATAATAGCGCGCCTTAAAACGCTCTTAAGGGCATATAATATATAAAGGATCCCTTATATAAAGGGACTATAGTATTTAATAAGCTATTTTATACTATTCCTAGCTTTAAGTTAAGCTATATTTAGTACTGCTTTAATATCTGGACTTACTGGGCTATATAGGTCTACTTTAGGGCCTATAAGGGGCCCCCGGCCACCCGGGAGCCGTTTATTTTAAGTAAGGGTATCTTTAGTACATTACCTACTTTTTTATAAGTTTTAGTTATGTTTAGTGACTCTATGGGCGTGATGGGACGTTGCCTCGGCGGGACCTTCTATATCTAACTCGCAGTTGACATGGGCACTAAATGCCGCTCGTTCTAATGACTTGATTGTCCTTGTCGTTCAGGGTACTGTGGCGACACCGGTGCTCTCCTAGTGGAGTCCACAGATGTCACTCGCCATCATGGTTGTGCGATTTCACGGGACAGTGCCGGCGTCTTGAGAGCGGCGAGCATCATTAGCGCGCCGTCACGAGAAGTATAATGAAGATATGAGCTAAAACGCCTGTATAGGTAGTAAGCAGGTATCATACTATCTCCGAGGCATAAGAGCCCGTGGGTTCAGAAACCGGCTGCTCAATTTCGATCATGGTCCATTTGCGTCTGGGGACCCCAGAAGCTTGTTACAAGGTCTTTCCCCCTGTGTGGTATTTTCTTCTTGATTGATTGCTATCTAGACATAGTTGACTTAAGTCGCTCGCTGAGGAGCGTGTCATGAGTATCAAAGATGTATCGGGAGGTTCAAAAGCGGAGGAAAGGTTCGTACGAGGCTGGGAGAGGTGCTGCGGGATTGATCCGGATTACCGCTTTGAACCGACAGTGTTCCGACTGCCATCAATAGATACAACGAGGCGACAGAGCCTCGAGGTAGCCGTTATACCCGATCTAACACAATACATAGAAATCAGGCCCGGGTGTTGGGAAAGCTGGGTGCTGGCCGACGGCTCGGTCTGGACGGACATCCCGGCTGACTTTGGTTGAATTGGTATTGTCATATGATGAAGGGCGCTCTGTCTGTGCAAGACATCGAGAAGGGTGTCTTTTGATGTTAGCTGCCAATAGCTTGGCAACGCTGTTATCGTGATAGTGGAGGCTTCGGGGAATGAGGGCGTGGGCATCTGCAAATAGCCGGCTGTGTATCGTGCGGCTTTCGCTTACTAAATCGCCGTTCGCCAGGGAGTTATCTCGGTAAGGCCTTGTCGAAGGGAGGTTTCTGTAGGAAGGTCTATAAGACGAAGATTTAAGAGATAGGTTTGCGGGGCGCCGGCTTTGTGCCGGCCGGACATCGCGTCGGCCGGGGTTGTGACCGCGATCCTATAACAGGAGGAGAGAGAGGATCTGCTACCGAGCCTTTGGAAGGGCAAGACCTCCGATCGTCAGGGATTATCAGAATATCTCTGGCGTGATTGATGGCACTGGGGGCGATTTCCCGAGTGGCAGACTCCGTGATTGACGCGGGGGACGTCGTCTCAATACGGACCATATCTCCCATCAGCAATATTGGCGTCTACGACAGGTACGCCCATCTAGCCTCATTTTGGTGCCACTGCCGCGGTCAGGGACAGGTGTAGTTGGGGCCCGCTTGAGGCATAGGTAAATGAGCGGCTACCAATCGTCCCCGGCAGTCTCTTGCAGATGACTTCGGTCAGCGTGCTGTCATGATTGAGGGCACTTGTTGAGACGCCGACAGAATGAGACGGACAGAAGACAACGAACACATCAGCAGTGACAGCAACATCGACTGCAAGACGGTTTCGAGAAGAATTTGAAAAGACAGCGAGTGAATTGGAAGAGGACAAGAGTGATGACGACGATAGAATGAGGAAATGAACGCTAAGCAGGAAGGCCGGCAAGGGCGGCGACGTGACGGCAAAGAGGACGAGGGTGGACCCAGAGGCGATGAAGACGGCACCAAGAGCAACCTACAAGGAAAACAGAAATAAACTAAGGGAGATCTTATTCATCACCTCCTCTTCTAGTATTCAACACCCCCTTATATAGTGTTACGGCCAGCCTTCTAACAGTAAGGTTTGTGTTAATAGAAGCTAAGGTTTAACGCTAGAAGCAGTACTATAGTTGCTAAAGGGATCCTAGGTTTAAAGCACTTAAGTAATTAGTCTAAGTATCTAATAAAAGGGTCGTAGTAGTTACTACTAAAGGGCTAAAAGTATCTAAAGATTAATACAAGGTTAATAGCTAAAAAACTATAAAAAAGAAGACTTAAGAGTACTTAAGTCCTATTTATATATAAGTTCTGTCTCTTTATCTATACTATAGTAGTGAGTGCGATACCGGTTAGGTAAGCACTTAGTAATTACTAGTAAATACTTAGTAATTACCACTAAGCACTCAGTCTTAGCTACAGCCACTCAGTACCTTATCTTATCTATACATAACCTATATTATAGTTCTTCCTTTTTTAAAAAGTCGTTCTATATTCTATATTAGTTATATCTTTTATTATCCTTTTAACCACTAATCCCCTATAAACGGGGTTTACTATTATTTATAACTAACGGGTTATAACATCAAGTCTCCCCTTAAAAGTCTTATCCTCAAAACCTAACATAAGTAAGTCGCGGTCCCTAAGTTAAAGGACCCACAAACTTACATCTTAATTATTTAATACTAACATCATATCAAGTTATACGTAAAAGCAAAGAGCGTCTTCTTCTTTACGCCGTCATCGTTATTTTTTAAAAATTACTAAAAAAGGTTTTAAGGTTATACTTTATTTCTATTATTATACTAAAAAGTTCCGTTATAAAATATTACCGAGTTCCTTAATTTACAGCAAATACGTTACTATTAGTAGTATACAGAAGTCTTACAATATATCTAAAAATATAATCTACACTTATAGGTCTAGCGCTCCTTTTCCCTATCGTTTAGGTTTAATAGTCCTTAGTTAAGCGTTTTATAACAGAGTCGCATTGTCTTAATAATAAAGAGGAGGAATCCGAAGAGTTATTTAAAAAGCAAATAGAGGCTTTAAAAAAAACTTAAAATAATATAACTAAAGTTTTAACTTACCTAAATTATATACAGTAGTAGAAACGAATAGTATTCTAAAAGGGTCGGAATTTAATAAATATAGTAGCTAAAGAGCCTATAAACTCTTCCAAAGCTGCCCAAAAGGCCCAATTAGTTAATACCTTTAGTATAGTAGATTTTAACACAATTTTAGCGGACTAGGATCTAAGTACTCTTAGTTTTTTATTAAAGGAGAGCGCCGTCAAAGCTACAGGGGGTTCTAAATCTATTCCAAACTAAGTATCCCTAAGTATAAAAATATTTTATTAGTTCTAGGTTTCTTTACTAGCCTAAGTTTAGGTTATAGTTATATCACGCATAATTTATTTACCAGTATCTTTATAATCTAAGTACATTATCTTTCTTACTACTAAGTCTAATATTTCTATAGTTCGTCTTATACATTAGCAAGGTTTAATACGGGTTCTTATATATTATCTTTATATCTATAGTCTTTCTATTTAATTAAGTACTTAATCTCTATATTATTTTGTTAATCAATATAGTCAATAATTCATTTAATCTCGTAGTCTTATTCTAGATCGACTTTAATATAGTCTATAGTATATAATCTTTATAGTATTAGTTTAAGTAGGGATATATAAAAGACTAGGTAACATTTTATAGTATCTAGCAGTGCAAGTTTAAAGTTAACTTCTAAGACTTTTTTAATAATCTCAAAAGGTCCGAGTTTTTTAAAGTCTAACTTATCACTTAGTTATTTTATTTTAATATTGCGTTAAACGAGGTACGCGCTATCTCCCTCTTTAAAGGATAGTCCCTTTATCCTTAAGGTATTAGCGTATTTGCGCATACGTTATCTAATAAATTCTAAATCTTATTAAAGTTTTGTATAAATTTCTTTAATTTTATTAATTTAGGCCTTAGCCTTTACTACTAAGGGTCCCGTTCTTAGTTCTCTATAGGCAGTTAGTGTAAATCCGTAGTTAAGGTAGAAAGGTAAGTTTTATATACTTTCTCCTATTACACTATTATAGGTAAATTAAACTATTAGTAACAGTATAACCTAATTATTTTATTAATAGTTAATATAATATCTTAAGTATATTTCTAAAATTTAGTTAATTCTTTTTATTTATCCGTTAGTTTAAGGGTAGAATACAGTAAATAGTCGTAGTTTAAATCTAAACTATAAAATTAAAAATTTCCAAAACTTTAAAGTAAACTACGTTCCTCTATCTAACACTATTTCCAATAGTAAACCATATTAGTTAAAAATATACTTATTAAAAACATAAACAAGCTCTTTAGCCGTACTAGCTTCAATCTATAGAATAAAGTAAGCGTACTTAGTAAGTCTATCCACAATTACTAAAATACTATTAAACTATTTTCTAGTAAGCAGTTCCTTCAATCGTAGTAGTTTAACAATAAAATTAAAGAAAATTAATTACTATACTTTTTTAGGTATAAAGAGTAGTTACAGTTCTCCATATAGTTTATAACGTACTAACTTACTTTTATTACAAATATCGCAGTACTTAATAACTTTTACAACTTATTCTCTAGTAACCTTATCACTATAATATTATCTAATTCTTTTCTAAGTCTTAGTAACTCTTTAGTATCTGTATACCTTTATACTATAAATCGTTTTAATTATCTTATTAGTTATCTATCCAAGCGTGCCAGTATTAACTCGTTCAGCAATTATTAAAAGGCAAACAACTAGTACAAGGTTACTATCTAAATCCTTTTTAAGAATTACTTAAGTCTCGTTTAGAACCATTACTTCTAAGTCCAATCGTCTACTAAGGGCGTCTACTCTTCCGTTTTCCAATCCTTTTCTATAAATAATACAAAAGTTAAATTCCAAAAAGAATTCTAACTATCTAATTTATTATTTATTAAGGTCTTTAAACATAGTAAAATATATAAAGTTTTTATAATCTGTATATACCATAACTTCGTAGTTAGTTCCTAAAAAGTATAGTCTCCATTCCTTAAATACTTCAATAATTACCATAAATTCTTTATCGTAAATTTAGTAGTTAAGTTCTAGTCCACTAAGTTTTTTTAAGTAAAAAGCGCACAGATATAGTTATCCTTTTTTATCTTATTAACTAAGTTATTTACTAATAGTATAGTTTAAAGCATTAATTTTTACTTTAAATAATAAATTAGGGTTAAGTATTATAAATACAGGTTTACTAAGGACCTAGTCTTTAATTTTTTAAAATACGTTTTTTTATTTATTTATCTAAACCTATTTAGCGTCTTTTTTAGTAAAGTCAGTTAAGGCTCCGATATTTCCTAAATATCTTTTAAGGAATTATTAATAAAAGTTAATAAATCTAAAGAAAGACTAAATATCTTTAACATTCTAAAGTATCAACTAGTCCTTAACTACAGCGATTTTCTTATTTAATATCTTAATAATTCCGGGTGTAATAATAAATCCAAAGTAGTCCACTTTCTATATATAAAATTCGCTTTTTTTTAGTTCAACAAGGAGTTTAGCTTCTTAAAGTTTCTATAGTACCTAGTATACATATTACTTATATTCTTTAAGGGTCTTTAAAAAAATAAAAATATCGTCAAAGTATACAATTACAAAAATATCAAGCTTTTCCCATAGAACATAGTTAATTATATTCTAGAATATTACGGGGGCGTTAGTAAGTCTAAAGGGCATTACAAAGTATTTAAAATATCCCCTATAAAAGCAGAATACAGTCTTCCACTCCTCCCCTTCTTTAATTCTAATTAAGTTATAAACTCCTTTAAAGTTAAGGGCCATAAACTAGTTAACTCTATAGAGTAAATTTTATAGTTCTAAAATAAGTAGTAGTAGGTATTAGTTTTTAATAGTAATATTATTAAGTCGTTAGTAATCGATACAGAATCGTAGTTTACCGTTCTTCTTTAGCACAAACAGAATCGGGTATCCTACTAGTAATATTAATTCTCTAATATAGCCCTTAGCTAAATATTCATCAATATATTCATCAAGTACTTTTATTTTTTATTAGTTTAACTAGTAAACTCTATTAAATACTAGTATCTATCCTTCTTTAATAGGGATTTTATAGTTAAAAGCGCTATATTCTAGTAGGCCTATCTCTAGTATTAAAGCAAATAGCTTCTCGTATACTTTATATTCTTCTAGGATAGATAAAAGTTAATCGTTATTATTAATTAAGTCTTTTTATATTATAGTAAAATCCTTTTTCTATAACAGCCTAGCAACTACTTCCTTAACCTTTAAGTAAGCAATATATTATAATAGGTATATCGTCAGTATATTATAGTAAGGTTCATTTAAAGCCAGTAATCGACCGTGTCCTTCAGTAACTAAACTCTTTTTTTAGTCCCAATAAAAGTAACTAACCTTCTAATCTATCTATAAGTTCTCTTTTTATAGCTATAGTATTCCTAAAATAATATCTTATCGTCCTATATCCGTAATATCGAGGCAGTAATACATCTTCCGGTCGTAGTAACTTAAAGTAAAAAGCACAGTCTCCCTATTAACAATACCTCCACCGTACTATACTCCTTCTCCTTCTACATTATTAAGTAAATAAAGATCCTCTTTTTTATTCTATAGTAGTCGCAAGTTATTCATAACTTATAGTAATATAAAGTTACTTTAAGCGCTACTATTAATCAGAACTTTAACCCGTATTCTATTTACTATAACATCGAAGTAAAAGTATCTTTTATTTAAACTTATATTCATTACTAAGTAAATAAATTTTATTATAGTTACTTATTATAATCCTTTATTAATAAGCGAGTTTAGTTTTTTAACTACTTAAACCTTCGTTCTATATATATCCTATCCCCATTAAGGTACTTAATTATTCCTCCCTTCTTAAGGGTATTCTTAATATTAAAAACAAGTAAAGCAAAATTAGTTCCCTTTTCCTCTTAAAGTCATTTTCTCCTTAAGACTCGTACTTTTTTAATATAGTATACTTAACACTAGTTAGTATAACATTCTTACTATCCCATATTATCGTTATATAGACATTATATAAAGAAGTTTAAGTTAAGTCTAAAAATTACTTTCTTAGGGCCCTTAAATTCTTAAATACTCTATATATAAAGTTCCTAAGTAAAATAAACGTTCTTACATAGTACTTCTTTCTTCCTTCTAAAAAAAAATCGCAAGTTAAGTTTCTCTATAAAGTAAAGTTAGTATTCATCTTCAAAACATTATAACTAAAAAATATCTTAGTATCGTTCATACTATATATTTAACTATTTATAGTCTCCTAATATCGCCTTAAGTAACTATCTTTCTATCTTTTTAATAAAGTCCATTCTATAAAATAGAATTCATTATTAGTCGTCATCCAGGAGGATATACACTAGGGTTTTCCATTCTTTCTTTCGCATTAGAGTTTCCTCTTTAAAATCTAAATCCTAAGTATTAAACAAAGCCCCTTATTAAATCTTATTTTAAGTACGTTATTAAGCAATATTATAAAGCTTATTTAAGTTATAGAGTATATTTAATTTATATAATACTTTCTAGGCCTTAAAATAAACTATAATCCTTTTTAATTTTTTAACATTATCAACATACAACTATTTAAATACAGGCAAATTAGCACGTACTACCATTCTTTCGTTTCTCCTTATAAGCAATATCTAAACATACTCTACATAGTCCTCATTAAGTTCTATATCAGTAGTATAACAAAAGTCTTTAATTATAGTATTAAGTTTTCTAATAATTTATTCATTATTATATTTAACTTCTTTATCACTAAGTACTATTAAATCGTAACTTACTTATTATAAGTTTATATTATTAAGTTACTCTACAGCCTTTCAGGCCAGTTTTCAGTAAGGCGCTCAGTAAGCTACTATAAGTATCTTTTTAGTAATATTAGTAGTATCATAACCAGAGCATCCAGTATCCTTAAAGTACTATCTAGCGTTTTTTTTACTACTTTTATAAATAGTACATTCGTTACTATAATACACAGTCTACAAGAGTTAGGCATAGTCTTCCTTAAAGGCAGCATTCAGTTACTTACCTCCTAAAACCAGCTACTATCGTTACTTTTTAAGTTAGTAGTAGTCCTTAGCTATATATCCTAACTTATTATAATTATAGCACTTAAAAGTATATCCTTTACTAGTTTTTTATTATTTAGTAGTACTAAAGTCTATAAAGCCTATATAGTATCTATAAGCAATACTTTACTAGTTATTATTTCATCCTTACTAGTTACTCCACTATAACTACTATCCCTAATTACAGTACTAAAATTATCATAGTTACCATTAGTACTTTTTACTAAAATTAGTATTAAGTTATCATTTTCCTTTTTTATAGCATCTTTCCTAAAAATAATTATTAATTTTAATTACAAATTTAGTATATTAAAAAAAGTCCTTAAAGCAGTTAATTTTAATAAGTTCATCTTTAACTTCGTCCTTTAAGCCTTAGTAAAATATAAAAATTCTAAATTCCTCAATAAAGTCTAGTTACGCACTAATACATCGGAATTTAACAGCATAGTATATTACAAACTTAGTCTACCAGAGCGTAGCAAGGTCGCGTTCAGCTTATCGCTTCTAGTCGGGGTCTTAGAATAAAGTTCAAAAGGCGTATTCAAATCCTTTAAAAGTTAAAAAAATATCCCTAACTTCTATAGTATAATTATCTAAAGTTTCGGCTTTAAAGAATTATTCCTAAAAAGGTTTAATCCACTAAAAAGCGCGCCCTCAAAAGAACGTAGCAGCGTAAATAACTCGTTTAGTATCGTTTTTAAAGCTATTATAGTAAAAACTCTAATAGTTCTTAACCTAAATCAAAAATCCTTTAAATTATCTAGGGGTTCTATTATAGGTAACAAATAAGTTTAACTTAAGTTTCTTACAACTATCGTAAATAAGTATCTTAATAATATTAGCAGTAATACAAAGGGTTTTATTCTAATTTTCAACCTCTTAAATACATTTATTAACTTATCAAACAACTTACTAAAGTTCTTCCATAGCACTAGAATTTTTATTAAATAGCTTCTAAAGCTAYTTAATATCGCAGTAGGCCCGTTTAAGCTACTTATTAGTATCGTCATCACTAAACTCATCTCTATCGTCTTTCATACATTATTCTCCTAGCTCCTAAGTAAAGTTACAAACCTATTTACTAAAGGACTTAAATAAAGTAAAAGTCACCTTAAGTATTCCAACTAAAAACATTATAAAATACTATTTAGTTAGTATTAAAAGTTAACTTACTAAATAAAAGCTATTAAAATATTATAGCTAGCCTTTTAATAGTAAGGTTTATATTAATAAAAGCTAAGGTTTAACACTAAAAATAGTACTATAGTTACTAAAGGGATCCTAAGTTTAAAGTACTTAAATAATTAGTTTAAGTATTTAATAAAAGGGTTATAGTAGTTACTACTAAAGGACTAAAAGTATCTAAAAATTAATATAAAGTTAATAACTAAAGAACTATAAAAAGGAGGACTTAAGAGTACTTAAGTCTTATTTATATATAAGTCCCGTCCCTTTATCTATACTATAGTAGTAAGTACAATACTAGTTAAGTAAGTACTTAGTAATTACTAATAAGCACTTAGTAATCACTACTAAATACTTAGTCTTAGCTATAGCTACTTAGTACTTTATTTTATCTATACATAACTTATATTATAGTTCTTTCTTTCTTAAAGAGTCGTCCCGTGTTCCGTATTAGTTATATCTTTTATTATCCTTTTAACTACTAATCCCCTATAAATAGAGTTCACTATTATTCATAACCAACGAGTCGTAATATATAGCTTAGCTCTCTAATTATTAGCCTCCCTTAGGGTCAGATCTTCTCGTTATTAGTAATTAGTAATTAGTAATTATACTAAAGTAAGTAGGTATAAAATCACTAAAAAAGGAAGTCTAATAATACTATAGAAGGTTTATAGCGTTTTATAGCGCGCACTATATTATACAAAGTCACTCTACCACACTATAACTAAAACGCACTAGAAAAGGAAAGGTTATAAAGTAAAAACTAGATTTTAAATAACTATTAAGTATTTCTTAGAACTGTAATTAGTTACTAATTTTATAATTAACTATCTTTTTTAACTAAAAGATACTTTAGTATATTAATACCCTATAGCACTACTAGCGCTARTATAYTAGCGCYASTAGTGCTATAGCTAGCTAGTGGTGTTGTACCCTTAATTACTAATTACTAATTACTAATAACAAGAAAATCTAACCCTTAGGCATCTTATATTATATAATAATAATAAATAATAATAATAAAAGATAATAATAATAATAATAACAACAACAACAATAACGACGACAACAATAATAATAGCAACAATAATAATAAAGAATTAACTTAGCAATGCCTAGCTATATAGTTGTAGCTAGAGGGGGTGTCGGATACTAGAGGAGGGGTGGACGAATAGCAGCGTGGTCGGGACATGGTGCTTCACTATTGCGCCAATGTTGCGTTGAGCAAGTTCAGGCTGAAAAATAGCATGCGAGACCTGTCGGTAACGTGCAAGATGTTATTTTGACGTTGAATGAGGCGTATGGTTGCGACTGCCGATAATCTGACTGACCCTGCTCAGATCGACTTGCCCTAACATGCATCGCCCGTTGCGTACTGTAAGTCGTTTGGACGGTCCTTAAGTGACGAACGACCAAGTTGAGTGCGGGTCGGGGGGCGGTAACGACGCTCCAAGAAGTGTGGGCTTGACCGAAAGAGGGACGTCGGGCCCGCATGCAAGATTGACGCAGGATGGTGAGCGGCGAAGGTCGGCACCGCGATTCGAGAACGTTTACGCCAGCGAGGCGTCGTAGGTAAAGGACACAATGGCTTCCGAATCGCGAATAGGGACGCTTTCAGTGTACTATTGATCGACGGCCAGGAACAAACAGCGACTGTAACGCAACAATTCATACGTGGTGACGCGTGGGACACGTAGCAGTTCTTGGATAAAATACATGAAGATGATGGCGAAGGATTGCGCGGGAGTTGTGTCCCGGGTGGCAAGCAGCGAAGTTATTGCAAGTGATCATGACATGCAAGGAAGCAGACACGGCTTCGATACCTTCAAGGTCGAGGGGGGGGGGGGGGGGTCGTTGTCAGGAAAGCAATCCCCGACGGTGTCGCGGTACAGAGATTCGCCCACAAGGGGCTTGCCGAGGATTGAACTTGAGAACATAGTCCCTGGGGAGAGTAGTTGTCGACTGCGTTGGGTGGGAAGATGGTCGCTGAGCAGTGGTCGGCAATTGCCATGATTTCTAGTTGATCTCCACGGCTGTCAAGTACGAGTTGATTGGAGCCGCAAACAGCAGAACGTGTGTGACACCATCTCTGTGTTTGCGTCAGGCGTGGTTCAGTTCGGCGTTCTTAGTGGCAGCGAGTACATGATGTAGGTGTTGCTGGTTATCCGACGACAGCAGGGCGCACCGTACGCAACGGTATCGTTCAGCCTTCTCCTGTATCACGTGGGTCGAGACGTCGTGTAAGCACTAGCGGTCACCGTCATCATTCTGGGTCTCCGTTTCGGGTCGGCTTAGAGGGAGGTCTGAGTCTGAGGCCGTCGGCGGCTTATGGGAAGGCTGTGGAAAGCACGGCACAATGGTCTGGGGCTCGAGCGGCAAGATAGGAGTCAATAGCTTCGTAGCGGCGAGGAAGGAGAGGAGGTGCTGTGCTACTGGCCTTTGGCGCGTAGTACGTGTCAGTATCTGCTGCTTCTCTGGAGAAGCCCTCGGGGATGCGTACCTTGGCGCCTTTGCTTTGGCGGTACGTGAGGCTCGGTGCTGGGCCTTGGGTGTTGATCAAGAAGGTTGGAAGGAGAGCTTGTGTGAAAGAAAAAGACAAAATTAAAAGCTCTGCTTGTAAATAACCCCTTGTATGCAAAGAATGCTCTGAGAACTGGTTGGAAGGAGAGCACATTTCGAAAAGTGAGTGCAGGGACAAGTCACAGGGTGGTTGGGGTTGGCGCTGCTTGAGGGGTGCGCAAGGTACTTCGGCACCTACCTTAGGTAGTTATCTACTTCTATGTTCTGTCCATACCCGCTTGTGTAAAAAAAAAAAGAAAAAAAAAAAAAAAAAAAGTAAAAGCTCTCTTATAAATAACCCCTTATATGTAACGAATACTCTAAAAACTAAAAATCCTCCTTAATAGATTTAAGCCTTTTACTAAGCTCTAGCCCTTACTAAGTTAAAAACCTTAATAAAAGAAATTTATAGTTATAAAAATACTAAAAAAAGTAAGAATTATAACTATTCTTTATCTTTATTTATTATATAGCTACTAATTATAAACTATATAACGCCCTTTAATTAAAATAATATTAATATTATATATTATAATTACTACTATAATATATAATAGTACGCTCCTTAAATTTTACTAATAACTATAAATATAGTTAAGTATAATTTAAATTATTAACTATTAATAACTTTAAAACTATAATATATTAATAACTTATTTTTATATTAAAGAGTTTAAGTTAATTTCTTAAGTTACTAAGTACTTTTTATTAGTTTATTAAAAAAACTAAAAATAAAAAAATAAAAAAAATAAAAGGGAGACTTAAACCTATAGTTTGTTTATTTATTATTATTTATACTATTAAAGGGCCTATCTAACTATAAATAGCTATAAAAGCTCGCCTTAGAATGCTCCTAGGGGTATATAGCGTGTAGAGGATCCCTTAGAGTAGGGGACCGCAGTATCTAACAAGCTATTTTATACTATTCCTAGCTCCGAGTTAAGCTATATCTAGTGCCGCTCTAATATCTAGACTTACGGGGCCGTATGGGTCTGCTCTGGGGTCTATAAGGGGCCCGTGGACACCCGGGGGCCGTTATTTTTCGGAAATTCTAGCCCCTAACTTAAACCTATAGTCTCTAGCTATTATAAACTAAACTCTAAGCTACTAAGTTAACTACCTTTAGTAGAAAAAGCTACTCTAAATATTTTTTATTTACCCCTTTAAAGTACTTATAGTTAACTATAGTAGCTATAGTTAACTATATATAGAGCCTAGTACTACTTAACTAAACTATATATAATATACTAAACTCTAAAAGAACTAGTATTTTAAGAGCTAAGTTAATAAAGTAAGGTACTAAGTTTATAAAAAATAGAGCTCCCCCTAGTTTATAGGGGTCTAGACTTTTACTTTCTTAGTAAGTAACTAATATAGTAATATAGTAATATAGTACTATTACTACTACTATAATACTTTTACCTCTTTTACTTATATATTATATACTAAACCTATACTTTTACTAACTCTATTAAGTCTAATATTACTATAGAAGTATTTAACTACCTTAATACTAACCTTAATACCCTTATACCTATACTTATACTTTTATATTAATAACTTTTAAATATAACTTAAATTTTAATTAGTAATATTTATTTATAACTATAAAACCTTCTTTATAGTATTAAAAATAAAGTATAATATAAAACTTTAAAGCGTTTAAATATACTAAAGGTTTTAAAAATACTAATATAGTAAATAAGTATACTTAATAAAGTATAGTAATATTAAGTATAGTATAGACTTTACTAAAGTAAAAAAGGGGAATAATAGTAAGGATGCCCCTGTACTACTAAACAAAGAGTAATTAACTTTTATTAAACAAAAACCCCTTTTGTTACTAAGTTCCCCGAAGGGCTGTCCATACCCGCCATCCATGAGCACCTGCTAAGCTCCGAAGTAGAGTAGAGGGCACCTGGGTACCTAGGTATCTACATCTGCCAGCTGAGTCAGCAGGGAAGTACCTGCCTACAGAATCGTGCCTCTATAGGTACCTCCCCGCCACCCAGCAATACCACCTGGTAATCGACCCCTGTACAGACCGCAGCCAGCTTACACCCGTCCACCCAGTCCTAATTGAAGGCGGGCGACAACAGAACTCACTCTGCTACACCTGCAAGACGATCCATCTCTCTCCAGGTACCTACCTACTCATCAAGTCTCTTCTCCCGTACCTCCGCCTAGTCCGTCATTTTACACTCTTCCCCTACTCTGACTGTCTGCTGGAAGTTTCCTGCTCTGGATTGACCGTTTTCCGCTCTCTCAGACAGATTCAACTCTCGGTCGGGCCGCCTTCTCGTCGACTCCTACGTGAGGCCCGCCGAGGTCGACATCGCAACCACCATCGAGCCCGAATACGTCGCAAACGGTTCTTGTTGTGTTTGTTTTACTGTCCATGGGGCTCCCGTTTGTACCATTCTCGGACCTCTGCCTTCGTCACTTCAGCGTTTTTCTGGCTTGGAAATCTGGCTAACCTGTTGTCTACAGATGCTCCCCCATCCGGATGCTCACACAAGCCCACGGCCGCAAATGCAGAGGCCTCTGCATCGTCTTTGCATGAATTCGGTAGGCGGTACGGTTAGACAGGCCAGACATCGAAAGCACGCTCGGCTGGCATTTCTGGGCACCCTCATCGGACTTCAGGGACATGCGTGAGACAACCCTCACTGGTCTCTCCGTTTTGCCGATACTGTTCTGTATTGTCCACATGCATCCTTGCTTGGACTGGTGGCCTTGCTGCTGAAAACGTTTAAGAGGTATCTAGCAACAGGGATGCCATCGTGCGGTAAGGTGCTGCCCCTAACAAGGGGGGAGCAGCTCCGAGGGTACCGAAGGTGGTACTGCAATGCAACACGTGGCTAAGACACGTAGGCACTGTCGGCTAGTGACGGGTGCTTCTGGATGTCTGGAATTGATGAGTTCCTAAGCACTGCCACGACACTTTTGTCCAGACAGACATCATCTCCGACCATGTTTGTTTTCTGCCAGTTGTGTCCCCCGTGATCTTCCTTCTTGGACCTCTTCTTCTACAATCTAGATGTGCACCCTTGGAAAATTGAGGAATACCAGTCGCCTTGAAATGTTTGCCCAGCTCAAACCTTCTTTATCTCATGTTAGTTCATCCACTATTTCCCATCGCTATCCATTGTAGGTTGCGCCTTCCATCCCCTCTCTCACTCCTTCTACCATTGCTTCTGAAGGTTACCGTGCGACGTGGACCCGGATGCCGACGTATCATCGCAGGGCCAAGGAGAATTTTGCACTTCTCTCATGCTGCCCTGACACAGATCCAGTCTTGATCCCAACAACCACAGGCGAGCGCGCTAAGCAGGATACAGTCGGCGGCCAGGCGGCATTGCCGGTTATTTCTTTGTACAATCACACACTCATCTCCCCCGTCTTTCTTGATCGATCGGCCCCTGAACCACGGCCCCTCCAAGGTCCCCGGCCCACCGCCTATCGCTTCCTTTGTAGCCCGTCAGACTCCTATGGCCTCGCCAGCGTGCCGATGTCATGGTCCGAGAAGTACTTCAGCAGGAAGTCAGCCAGACTCGGGAAAAAATGACCACAATCGACATCTCTCACCTCGCCGAAATCAATAACAATGCGACGAGTAAACCGACGACGCGGCTTTTAGTTACGTGCCAGACCATTCGGGTATAATTACCTACCTCTCGTCGCCAAGATACGATATTTCCTGTCCGCAGGCGAAAGGTAACAGGCGGGTCGCTCAGCAGAAACTATATAGGATACATCCTATGGACGTACTTCAAGATTTCTCGACCTATGCAAGCATCTCATTAAAAGTCCAGAAGTTGTTCCCAAGGTCTCAAATCTCTAAATGCAAAAGCACCATTTCAACTCTTCCTAAGTAAGCAGGCATCCCCAGGAGGGTTGAGGCAGAGGGCCGGGTCGGAGGGGTCTTAAATACCAACGGGCGCTTGCCAGTATTTGCGCATATGAAAGAAGACAGACACCAGCTATTTGGGGTCGGCTTGCCGTCGATGCTGGAAGGCCAAATGTCAGGCTTGGGACCGGCTGAGAAGAGGTGCATTCTTTACGGAACAAACCAATAGATCTAGGACATATGTCCGGGAGAATCGAGGCTTCGCAGACAGAGAGCTGCAGAAATGCGTGCAAGGGCCGTCCGATCGCGGCCTTGACGTTCTTACCAAGGGCCAAGTTGCTGAGGAAATATATCAAGTACACTGCGCTGGATTCAAGACGTAAGAAACAGACTCCCTACGGTAATGGACCTGAAGACCCTGACACCGAGAACTTAACATCCACATTGTGGGCTGTGCTCGTTCTTGGACACCAATGCCGACTTCATCACAGCGCTGTATTTCGACTTGTCGATTTTGCAATGCTGTTCCTGACACACTGGATTAGCCATGTCACAAAACAGAACCCTCCACGGTGGGAAATGTACAATGGCAGTTCTATAGTGGGTTTTCATGGATTCGTGTTGAGGGCCTGGCGTGACATTTCGGTTGATGCGGCGAGTGATCCGAACTAGTCAGGACCTCAGCCATCCAATAGATTCGGGGTTGTCGGGAACAAGCAGTTCAAGTGCCTGTCAGTACGCTGTCACCTACAGCTGAACCAGGTTTCCGCAACGTGACACCAGGGACGGACTTGTCCGTTTTGGGCCCTCAATGGCTACCACGCGAAACCGGACAGGTACCCGCGAAGGCTTCACCTCCAGGTTTCCCGTCAGGCCATACCACGAGGTTCCAGGATGAAACGACGAAATCAGAAGCAGGATTCTGTCCACATCGCCAGGTCTAGAACAGGCCCTTCATGGGAACAAGTTTGTAAGAGTGGTTTTTCGTGTGGGTTTCTTTGTGGTCTGGTCGTCGTCAAAGTCGTGGGCTCAGGGTCGGGCCGAGGCAGGAATATCTCCCCGGTACTTCACAGCCACCGTAGCACCGAGGAGCAAGATATCAGCTGGCGCACTTTGGTTGGATTAGTGACTCTAACCGCCTAAGGGTAAGATGACGGACGCACAAATACTTGTATTTGTAGTCGAAACTAGATAGCCCGGTTGATATCGGCCCCTCTTTGCCTGCAGAGTGGTCCTAGGTAGTCACAACGCTATCGTGATTGAGCAGCTAAGCGCTTCAGTTCAACCAGCGAATATGAATAACTACTCCAAGTAAATTTCAACGCAGGCGAAGGCATATCGGCGGACGAGCATAGGCAATTGCAAGCCATTTTCATGCGGGCCTGATGTCTTCGACCGGTGGGTGAGAGAGGTTGAGGTGGATCGGATGGGACGGTGTCGTGATGGTAGGCATTGACACGGCGCAGACTGGATCCTGAGCTCAGGGTACACCATGCATGGCACGCTTGAGGTACGTACTGGCGCCACAATCGCAGCGGCTGTTCTCGAGTTGGTGTCGAGTGGTAACCACAGCCACAGCCCATCAGTCCATGCATCTAGATCCTACGATCGGGGAAAAGAGTATTTCATGGATCTCAATTTGCAGCCTCTTCCGGCTTTGAACTTCCTCCCACCATTGCGCTACAATGCGAGGGTTGGGGGCATTGCATGGGCGCGATCCGAAGTCGAAGTGAAGGTAGCAACACACGATAGGTAGGAGCTTCCCAGGTACCGACAGTGTGGCTCAACTCCAGAGGCGCCAACACACGCACTAGCCACTCCACGGTCGCCTCACCGTGGGCTTCAGCCTCGGTTGGTAGTGACATCAATGACTAAGATCCGGAGTTGAGCCAGCGCGAGCTGCACAAGCAAGCTTTTACGGTCGGAAAAGATGCTGCCTCGTCCGGGACTTTTTCGACCGTCGGGTGCGCCGCAATACTGTGCCGACACAGCGGCCAAGGCCTGCCCAGCAGCTACACATCCGGTGTGCCTGTGAACACTCGTATCAACATCTGCGAAGGAAGCACCAGAGGCCCGCGCAGAATTCATTTGCGGTCGGAGAATACACGCTTTCGCTTTCCTGCACTTTTCTACACGCACTGGGGCCTCATCAATCGCAAGGCATGCTCTGTTGCGGCGGCCGCCAGAGGCTGGTGCGGTTGTCAAGCTCAGACCAGGTGGAATCTGAGGTCAGACTTTTGAGGGGAGGTGTCTCGGTACGAGGCACGTACCCCGATTTCCCGCCGGGCCTGAGATCAGAGTTTTGGGGCACGAAATCGCGGGGGAGGATCATTAGTGGGAGTGTCATATGGAACGCGCAGCTTAGGTAAGTAGGTACGTGCACCGTCAGCGTTGGCGGTCGTCCCGTCATCTAGTGGCAAGGTCAGACTTTTTAGCGCTAATACTCCGACCTTGCCCCTGAAGCGTTTAGTAGCAAGGTCAGACTTTCTAGCGCTAAGACTCTGACCTTGCCCCTGAAGCGTTTAGTGGCAAGGTCAGAATTTCTAGCGCCAAGACTCTGACCTTGCCCCTGAAGCCTTCGTGGGAGAACACCCAACTGGTCCCCGACTTGAGTACATACGTACCTCGGAATGGTAGCGAGCATCGTCGGGACCTCGGCTTAATTAGCCCAAAAGTCGGAAGGGTTTACTACCCTGCCTCGACTGACGTTTCCGAATCGGTGTGCATTCTCTCCCTGTCGCAGGCTCATCAGAAAACGGTCAGATGTCGGGAGCAAGAAAGGCCTTGCGAGCACCGGCCAGTATTTTTCGGAAAAGCGGATCCGGGCGTTGGTGCTGGTAGATCTGGCGACTTGGTGGGATTGGGTCGATCGACCGGTTGGTGCATCACGGGTGGTACATTGCAGTTGGTGCACTGCAGTTGGTGCACTGCAGTTGGTACAGAGAGCGTTGATTGCTGACTAGCCAAGGAGGCTGCCTTTGATGTGATGCAAGACTCCGCACGGCGGTTCGTCCACACAGCAGGCAGGGTATTAGGTATTCGGCTCTTTCCTGCTATTGTCGTGATGGCGTCACTCCGTCGCAGTGCATCCCTCCAAGCTTCCCTCTATCTCCCTCGCCCCCCAGAAGCAACTCCTCCCAAATGCAGTGCTGCCATTCCCACCATGTTGCCGGCAGCTGGGTGGCACCGACACGCGCGCATCATCGGCACAATTGTTGGCTGCACATTCGGGAACCAAAGAGTGTGTTCCGTCTCAGCGAATGGATAGGGATGCGTCGCTGAGTCGAGGTCAGGAGATCGGTTCAGTCGCGTGGGAAGAACCAGGGGAGGGCCTGAGCTGTTCAGAAGGGCGATGCGTGCATTCTGGCGGGAAGATGTTGGTGATGCGTATTAATGTCGCGAATCGTCTCCGATACACTGACGACGAGAGTGCCTGACCTTGGACTCTGCCCTTGTGGTTCTGCCCGCGATGCGAGCCTGCCCGTGATGCGAGGCTGCCCGTGCGACTCTGCCCAGTGCGACTCTGACCTCCCGGTCAGACTCGCACCCGACTGCTGAGACAGCCATGTGCGCCACAGCCGTAGGTGCCACGGTACGTACCCAATACCTGGGTACTTCTCCTAGGCACCCACACTCCCACAGGGGCAAGGTCAGACTTTCCAGCGCTAAAASTCYGACCTTGCCACTAAACGCTCCATGCCACAAACGCTCCAGGGGCAAGGTCGGAGTTTTAGCGCTGGAAAGTCTGACCTTGCCCCTGAAGACCCATCGCGATACCCCTTGCAGTAGGATGCGAAGGCGGTGCAGCACACTCCGACGACCATGAGTAAGCATGCATCGTGCGCGAGCGGCGTTGCAACGGGTTGCCGCCACATTTGCATCGCGTGGCATATCGTGCCAAAGAGCCGATTGTCCCGTCGCACCGGTTGCACTGATGCCATCGATTCTTCAACGTCGGGCATTGGGAATAATGACGGTCAAGTGCTTGTGGACCATGTTACCACCTGATAACATGATGACGTACACATGCGCCCATATACCTACGTACCTGCGTACCTTCCTCATCTAAATGCCTTCACCAAAACCGAGCACCTTCCCTTGTGGCATCTTGCCGTCTCGGTTTCCACTGCCACCCACGGCAGGAACTAGAACGGGCCTCTTTCCCGTCCCGTCCATCCAGGCAACACCCGAGAAAGCGGCTCTGCTTAAATGCGGTTGCCGTAGATTGATGGGCAGCACCTACCCATTTCCCACGTACCTACGTTCCTACGTACCTACGTACCTACTCAGGTCCTCCATCTCCCCGCCTGAGCCCCAAACAAACTTCCCACTTCCAACCTCGTCAGTGCGTCTCGTGTTTTTGGCTTCCATTCCTACCACTCGTTGCAACACCACCACTTCCACCCACCCTGTCATCGGCCCGGCGATGGGTGCGCCGCGGAACGACGGCTCCGACGACGACGCCAACCATTTCGACGCCAGGCTTCCCAACTTGATTGATAGCTTTGTCGAGCAGATCACCAAGGAGAACCTTGTGGTGGAAGAACAGCTGGCGATCATCTACGCGCGACTCTGCGCCTTCGAGTCCGACCTGCTCAACCACCCAGTTCAGGACCGTCGCGTCGATCCCTGCGACCTGCGGCGGCTCCTCCCCGACCACGCCGTGAGGGTGCTCCTTCGAGCCCTGCCCGCCAATACTTTCGATCTCGGAAGGAACGCCGCAAACATCAACGGGAAGCTGGCCAACGTCGCCGAGGCGTAGGGTGTCTCGAAACTCAGCGTTCTGTTTAGTGTTGGCTTCGATCACGCTCACCAGGGCCAAAAGTTTTTCTCTCGCCTCTGGTATCTGGTCAACGCAGCGCCCAACACTCCCAGCAGCCGCAGCGACACGATCCGACTTCTCTGCCGCCACGCCCGCGACCGCCGGGCCAGCAGCAGTTCCGCAAAGCACAAGCGAACCATCGCCCTCATTCTAAGTGACGTCGCCGCGGCTATCCAGACCCTTGAGACCGACCCCGACCCCGCCGCCAACAAGCGCGCTTCCACGTCTACGTCTACCCCGTCATCTGCGTTCCACGCGTCTGTGTCTGATTCCGCATCGGCGACCAAACAGCCCCACGCACAGCCACAGCAGGACCCAGAAGAGGACGCCCCCATCGAGCAGGGCCGAGGTTTGCTGTCACCGTCGCAGCCGCGGTCAAGACCCCCATCACCCTCTACTTTCTCGCCGGCACGCCCCGTCGCATCTCCACGCGCTGCTGTTCCCCCAGGACGTACGTGTGGCTCTACCCCGTGGTTCTTGTTTGTAGTCTCGAAGCTGACCGCTCCATTGCAGAAGAAGATATCAAGTTCCTCCCCCCGCGAGAGGATGAGTCTGAGCACGACAGCGATCTGTTCCGACGCAGCCTCGCCAGCCTGCATGCGCACGAAGACTCGGACGAAGAGCAGCCAGAGACCGACCCGCAGTCCCCTCCCCACGACCGCGCGATGCGGCAATCAACAATGTCCAGAGGCACGAAGCGCGGACGGACGGACTTTGAGCCCGGCAACCTCGTCGCCAATCTCGTCGAGGCCGAGACCCCTGTGAAGGCAGAGTGGATGGACAGTGCCCTACGCGACGTTAGCGTCATGGTGGCGCCGCACATCTCCTATGTGAGCGCGGAGGATCTCAGACGGCTGACCGACGAAAGCTTGCCCCCGCCGTACCAACACCAGCTCGTTACAAGCATCCTGCAGAGCAAGACGCTGCTCATGCTGGTCGACGTGGGCGACAGTCCCAGCGCCAGCTGGGCGGCCGTGGTCATGCGGATTGCAGACCGGCGAGCATACAGCGCCAGCCTTTTTGACCCAAGCCCATGCAACGACCATCTGCAGATGGCTCGCCCCATCTTCGACACCTTTGTCGACCGCATCTTGACATCGACGCCTTCCGAGCGTCGGGTGCTACGCAGCGCCTTGGCCCCCCCGCAGGAGATCCAGGCCGACAACGGCGTCGTTCTCTTCGCGACCGTCCTCTGCGCCATGTCGGGAGTCATCGTCCCAGCCACCATCCACGTCCCAATCTAGCGGAGGGCGATGGCCTCAGTGCTGGGCGTGCGGATTGATGACTGGGGTTCGCTGTGCCCGGATAGGGTTGATCTTCCCCAGTTGCAGCCTTACGCGCCGCCGCCCCAGCTAGAACAAGCAGGCGACAACGACGGCTCCGCTGCCAACGCGAGAGATCCGATCTGCGCGCTCGTCGACGTGCGTACGCACTGGGAAGCGTGGTACAAGTCGCAGCAGGAGACGATCGCAGTTAGCCTTGAAGCCCAGCGCTCGGCGATCGCGCCGATTCACGAGGGCGTGCTCCCCGCCATCGACGCCCTAGCCGAACTGATCCCCTGGGCCGAGGGCAGCCTCAAAAACCTCCACGACAAGCTCGATACGGCCAGATACGCGAACGAAGTTGGATCCCCCTCGCCCGCCGAGGCCGGGCAGGTAACAAGCGAGTGCGACAGGCTGGAACGAGAGGTCAAGAGCGCAGAGCAGATGCTGGGGTTCGTGCGGGAGACGGTCGCGGGCTTGCGGGGCCTGTGCGACAAGATCATGGATTTCCAGCGGACGATCGATGGCAAGCTCGCCGCCGTCAGGGCCTGAGAAGGATACGAATAAGGGGACAACGGCGCATCGTTTGCTAGCTTTTATGTCTTTTTTTTTGGGCGCCATCATGTTAGGTTGGGATCGTTATTTCGCGCATGTATGTTTAAACGCCGCAGAGGCGACAGGTACCACGAGCTTCCCTAATTGCAGCACGACATTTTGCTATTCCGCCGTTGTGCCCCCGTGATTCCCGAGGAAAGACGACGGTCACCTGGTGGTCGACTGTCATCCGGTGGCGGGCAGTCCAGCCTCAACTGAGGGACGGCCTCACCGGGTCTCCAAGGAGGACCACCAAACCAACCAGTACAGCAGGGTAGGACGCGTTCAACGTGCAAGCCAGGTTTTACGGTCGGAGAAGACAGCTCTTGGCTTTTCCATTACTTGTCTTCAACCTGGGACCTTTTCCAACTGTGGAACTCGTCGCACGTGGGACAGAAGGGCCAAGACGCAAATCTACCCCAGAGAAGTCGCAGGGGCTTGCAGGGGCTCACGGGGGACAGACTGCCGACCGGCAGAGCTGCATGGCAAGGTTGAGCGCGTTCGCTACGTAGAAGCAGGGTTTACGGTCAGAAAGAAGCCTTTTTATGGAATATGCATGAGTTTCTTCGATTTGGAACTTTGTCCGGCTGTAGAATGCGCGTATCCTGTGCGGGGCGGGAGTGACAATCCGGGAGATGCTTTGGACACAATATCCAGGTCTCCTAGGTGCGCATCTCCCCAATGGTTTGAATATCGTGCCGCGGATGCAACATCGCGCCCGTCTTACCCCATCTCGTGCCGCCACGCTGTGCATCCATTCCAAGTGTCGAGACTATGTGCGCAAGACACTCTACCTACCCAGGTCGTTCGTTGCCCGACCGCATGCTTGGACGGCTTCTATCACGAAAACACAAGGATATTACGACGGCAAAATATCTAAGAAAGAGCATGGTCGAGCACAACAGCCCCATGGCAGTTCTCAGCGGGCGACAGGACAAGCCCACTCTGGTTCACATTTCTTCGCATCAACTTGGCTCGGTCTCACCGGCTTCCTTGTCGGCCTCGACCTTCCTCGGGTATCAACTACAGTCGCCTGCTGCATTATCAGCTGGTAATTTGTTAGTCATCACAGAGGTCCAAGCAGTAGTAACAATTCAGTTGGGAATGGTTTGCTCCTCCATTCCGTAGGCGCTCTTTAGACAGGAAATTAAGATGCGGCCTTGCCCTCGCATGGCATCGCTGGCGTCTGAAGGTAATTTTCATGCTGATGGCTGGGTATTATCGCTCGAAAGACAGTCTGACCGCTCGACCTGGGTAAGTCTAATCTCAGCCCTGAGATCAGGTCCCTGCAGAGAGGCGGTCACGCTGGCAGCAGGGCACGAAGTCTCGAAAAGGGTAGCCAGAACTTCCCTTCCTACCAACATCAACGCACCTCTTCATGCTACTCCACCTGTTCAGTCCATACCTTGCTCCGCGGATCTTCTCTCCTGGCTGGGGGCATCCTGAACTCAGATCTCAGGTACCTGAGTTCGTACAGTAGGAGCAGTCTGAGCTCAGCGTGCTACACGAGCCATGATTGCCAGGTGCCTCCCAGCCAGTCACAGCCCAGCCCGCTCCACGCAGCGTGGCTCTAGCCGCATGTAGCCTGGACCCAGGAGCCGCCCAGTATTGCTTGATGTCGCTGATGTAAGCTACGTCCCCAGTGATTGCAAAAAGATGCCCAGCGACAACGCATGCCGTCGCTCGCCTGGGATAAAACCCGCATCTCCCCGTGACTCAAAAGTGCGTAATATTCATTCGAAGGCAAGTGCAGCACGCCGATTCGCGCTGGCCCGGGAAGCCCCCCCCCCCAGCTCATCTACCTCGCTAGTTCATAGACCAACGTGGTTAGGTACATATCGGGTAGTCACTCACTTGTAGTGTGCATATCACATTGCACCAGCCTGGCTCGGTTGCGTGATACGGCGCGACTACCTACTTCTCTGGCACCTCAAAGCTGAGGCGGGCTCCAGTCTCGTCTCAGATCCGGGTGGCTCTGGTCCTGACTTCCCAACTCCATCCCATCATAGTGCATATCGACGCGTTCATATCCACTCACGTCCACATCCTGACAGTTTAATACATGATTACACCCTACGCTGGTCCTGATTGACGCCGTCGATACGAGATCGCATTTTTTTTTCGACAACCTACTCGAGATGTCCCTCCAAAGCTGCAGGTGATTCCTCCCAGCAGGAGCAGAGGACGAATTGCCCGGCGAGTAGGTTATTTCCCTTCGACACAGTCGTCCCCAAGACAGCTACTGAGAATCCCTTGCCCGCTCTGGAAGCCCAATAGACCGATATGTGTCTGTCGCAGTCGACTCCCATGCTCCAACCCGAAATTTACGACACCTCGTCCCCCCTCGGCGAAGATTTGCGATGCCTTGGACAGCAACCACGTGGAGGCTGTCACTACCATCGGTAACTTTCCAGAAACCCACCGCCGGTCAGCCTTGCGATCCTCACACATCGGATCTGACAACCACGAACCGACCGCCACAGCGATGCTCCAACGACGTACCCCACCTTGTGATTCCCTCCGGCGACGCCAATAAAGCCCGAGGCGTGTCGTTGCTGGCCACACGCAGCGTCGAATCGAAAGGCAACAGCTACAATTTCAAGAGGGGACGGGGCCACAATCGACCTATTGGGTCAGCACACCTGGATTCGATCTGACAAAACTAGACTACTCTCTTTAGATCCGTCCTCTGGCCCTAGACCAATGCCATCTCTCGTATCTGTTACCCTGCTCCTCTGGGGGGGGGGGGGAACTCCTCGCCATTCTGTGCCTCCACCTGAGTGGCCTGAAGTAACCCCTCCGCATAGGCATTGACACACACCCTCAGGTTCTCGTCGCCATTGACACCGTTATGCACTTCATAGCGTCGTGTAATTGGCCTTACATAACGTCGCGCAATCAGCGTCGTATAATTCTGCCATAGTGGTAGAGTCACWTTTCAAAAAGTGATTATGCAACGCAGTGACTGAATCACTTTTTGAAAAGTGACTGAAATAAATCACTTTTTGAAAAGTGACTGAAATAAATCACTTTTTGAAAAGTGACTAGAGTGAATCACTTTTTGAAAAGTGACTGGAATAAATCACTTTTTGAAAAGTGACTAAGCTCAATCACGTTTCGAACAGTTGCTGAATCACATTTTGAAAAATGACTGGGTAATCAAGCACTGTTTCCAGCCCTTGTAGTATCTAATTCCCTACCATCTTCATACTCCTGACGGCCGGTTCTTGAATCGCCCCAAAAGTCCAAGGGTGAAGTTACAAGTGCCACACCCACCCTTCATCAATGTTCCTGTGTTCGTCTTCCGGATTGAACCAGAAGCAACAGAGACTGGCCTTTGCCTGTCAACCGTCGTTCACTTCCTCGACGAAGATGCCCGAGCCGCGCGCCTCATTGGTGAGAACCGATGACGTGGTGGAGGTGCCTCGTCCCCAGATACAACGACGGCGGCGATACGAGCATCAACTGCTCGGACAGTCCAAAGACCACGAGTAACTAGGGAGTCGTACCCGTAGTAGCGGCACCGTCTTCACACAGAGAATGACACATTCACCAGTGTCGGTAGGGGATCTGGGATGATCAATGGGCACCACTGTAATGACTAAGGAATTATGAGGCTGTGATTTGTGGAGGCAACTTACTCAGGGTATCTCTGTCAGGGGGCCCAGGCTTTAGTTGATTCGAGACATTATCTTGTGCGGACGTGCCCGCAGGATCAGGAGTGCCCTCCTATGTCGGCCAATTCCAGGCGCTTCTGTCTAGAGCGCTGGAGAAGCTGAAGAGTATCAATGTGCAACTCATCCGTCCTCAACGTGATCAACCCAGGTCCGCCCACGTCCAGCTCGCTAAAATTATGTATGCGGCAAGTCTAGGGGCTTTTGCTTTATGTTGTAGTTGCAAGCCAAGTTCCTCCTTGAGAATGAGAGGTATGCATATCCCATGCGGGTACAAGCTCAGGGTATTGCCTGCATGCCGGCCTGTTGTTTGAAACTCCCCTGTTCGTCCTCTCCCATATGAGGTCCGGCTTCTAAGACGGTGTTGCATGTTCTGGACCGGTGGCTTTTAATAAGTCTGAAGACCACGCGTGGTAGGCCGCAGCTACCAACACCTGCGCTTGCGCCCAGTCCTTATTCCCCGGCTTAAATCTTTGCAGACTGGATGCAGTAGTCCGTGGGGCGTTCTCTCTCAAGCCGCGGTTGAAATCCACGTAAAAAAGGTGATGCTTGTTGTGATTGCCGAGGGCGAGAGGAGGTGATGCGACTGGACAGAACCTCATGCGAGACTACTTGATGGGCACGCAGCGGTAAATATCCTACTGCGCAAAAGGCAGAGTGGAAGGCAGTGAACGACTGTGACATTAACAGACGGCAGTGAAGTAGGAGGGAAGTCTCTGCACACCACTTAGCACTCGCGCCAATATGTCGTGGAAACTGCGCTGGCACAAACACGCGGCTTCGAGTCGTTGGTCCCGTCATACGAAGACGGGGGACCTGGGAGCAATTTCATCAGCAGGGTCGCGTAAAGGTGGCTCACAGGATAACATACCAGACCCCAGAGTCTCTATAGTAGGCGCCGGCGGAAAGGCGCCGTCACACGAAGTTCCAGATCGCAAAGACTGTGCTCAGTGCGAAAGAAGTCGGCCACAGGGGAAGACACATAGGGAGACGTTCGTATTTGCGGGCAAAAGATAACAACCAGGTTTCAGGCAAAGTGCCGGCATCTACTGCGGCGGGCGAGTGGTGCGCCCTGCTCTTGATGTTCATGGTGAAGTCGACATCGCGGACGGGCGCAGACGTATGAGGCTGCGGGCTCGGCTGCCGTGGAAGACTCTTTCTTGGAGATGGTGGTACATTTTCCTTCGTTGTTGTGCGAGTTCTGCGATGGGCAGTCAACAGCCGGGTATATTCGGAGCATCCGCAAGCGAAATCGTGGTTTTGACCTCAACGGAATCAAGCGGAAAATAATAAAAGATAAGAAATACGGACGCAATCGGCATTGGAGATAGGCTACCGACCCTTAGCTAGGTACCGCGAGTGTCCTTTGTCTCTCCGATGGTGGAATAACGGTGGCCCCAATGTCAGCGCGTGTCCGGCATGAGGTCCGGGATGATTCTCTGCCGGGGGCGCCGATCTCATCGTGGTGCTTTGTTCTATGCTGCCGTATTGGGTGGCGATTGTATTGAAGATGACGTTATCTAGGTACGTAGGGGCACTTCTTGACATGGACTTACCTAATAGCGGAATACTAACGATAGGTAGACGTGCGATGCAATACCTCGGGCAAAACATTTTCAGGTAGTAGTTTGTGACTAATCTCCTGCTCGGCCATGCGCAGAGTCCAGTCTCCATTAGGTGCATTCTAGGCATCGGTACGTATATTCTAAGTACGCTGGTACGCGGGTACAAAAGATTAAACATCGTGGTCACCTCCATGTGAGCTTCCACGAGAGCCTTGGACGCCGCCAAACATCGCTGCATCCGCTAACTTATCACAACAGAACGTCACCGTCCGCGATGTATGGGTGGTATTCTTACTTGCCGCTGTAGATCCAAGACCGGGAATTGGATGATAAGGGCTACTCAGGCAGGTAGCTTGTAAGGCTGGTATTGTCTCTTAGGCATTTGCCTCCGAAAGCGTGGACGGTGAACCCAAAGCTTTGGCGTGCACTCATTAGAGCCCGTGCTCTCTGGAGGCCAGGTACTTTCAAGTGTACCCTTATGGGATTCTTTAAGGCAACCTCAGAACCAACATTGTGATCCATCTGTATACCAAGCCATCAGCCCTCTGGCGGTGACGAGACACTAATCGCCACATTCGGCGTCATTTAGCAGACTACCGCAAGCCTGGGGGATCAATCACGACTAAATTCCCACGCCGTTTGCCGTATGTAACATATGCCCCTGACCCGAACGGATTTGTCTCTATCGCCTGGCGACTGTGAGACGATGTTGATTTCTAGGTGCTGTAAAATAACAATTCGTTCTTCAGGGGAATAACTACTCGAGGCTGATCTGGCAACCGATGATCTCATTCTTCCGACTAGTACGCTGCGATATCTGGCATTTTGTCGGTGAGTCTTAGAGCCTTTAGAAATTACCTAGATAGACTCGTTGAATTGGGATTCGGCGAAAAGGGGTTCGGCGAAAAGGGGTTCGGCGAAAAGGGGTTCGCAGAATAGGAATGGATTCAGGGCACGGCCCGCCACAATACACTAATGCACCACAGTAGCGAGGCAGGTGTGACCTGACGGTTTGCACAGTCCCGAGGCCGGTCTTTGTCCACGTAGTCATCTGCCTAGACCATTAGATACCGACGAGCGGGCCAGCTCTTTGGGGGTTGCATCCGCTTCAGCGACCATGGACTGTTTCAGGTAGGCATTTTCGTGCTTCTCCCGGCATCATTAAATTAAGTAATGCGGCTGACGATCAGCACTCCCAGGACTAACTGCTACTTATATCAGCCGACTTCAGCTATTCAAGTCCGAGATACACAAGTGAAATGGTTTGTGCACAGCAACAGTAAAGCTCACATGTCTCTGAAAATCCGTTTGGAAGTCTGAATGCGAAGGACGGTGTGCACCAGCGTGGAGGCGTGTTCGTCTCAATAAAGGCTTGATTTAGGCACTGCCGAAAAACGGCATAGCACACGACGCGAAAAGGAAAGGCGGCAGAATCCATTGCTACAGTGAAACTTGGCTAACGACGCGACACAGATCCCGCAGCTCCAATCCGGCTCCGGGGCCCTTGCCACTTCGCCATGCAGCAAGCAATCACTCCAAAAGCTCACTTACATAACCATCTACCGCGGGCAATGTCCATTGTGACTTTAAGCAGCAGCTACAAGCTTTTCGGCAGCAAAGTTTTTTAATAACTTAGCACAGGAGTTGATAAATAGGTTTATTATACTCACAATGCCTAACTATCTAGATTTAGAAGGCGTCGTTAACTTCTCCTTCTATTTATTTTTATTAGTACCTACTATTAGTATAGCCCACGAACCTATACGTAATTTTATAATACCCCCCTTTYTAGCTAAAATAGCTAAAATATTAAATATTAAACCTAATAAACCCTTACCTAGCCTAGCCTAAGTAAAGCTTAACTAAAACTAACCCCTATTAATAGCTATAAACTATATTAGTACTTTATTTACTTTTAAAGCTCCACTAACTACTATACTTATTATAGACTTTTTAAAAAAGTAATAAGCTTATTAACTAAACTTACTAGTAAGAAATAGTAAAAAAGAAAAAACCCCTTAAAACTTAGGCTTTATAATAAGTAAACCTATTAAAAACTCTACTCTAAGTAAAATAAGTTAGTAAGTATAGTATTATATTTAGTTTTTTAATAGTACGGTTTATATTAATAGAAGCTAAAGTTTAATAATAGGAGTAGTACTATAGTTACTAAGGAAATCCTAGGTTTAAAATACTTAGGTAATTAGTTTAAGTATTTAATAAAAGGGTTATAGTAGTTACTACTAAAGGACTAAAAGTATTTAAAAATTAATATAAAGTTAATAGTTAAAAAACTATAAAAAAAAAGACTTAAAGGTACTTAAGTTCTATTTATATATAAGTTCTATTTTTTTATTTATACTATAGTAGTAAGTATAATACTAGTTAAGTAAGTACTTAGTAATTACTAGTAAGTACTTAGTARTWAYTACTAAGTACTTAGTTTTAACTATAGCTACTTAGTACTTTATGTACTTTAT
>JAJHHK010000325.1:0-50353 GCA_022457145.1 Colletotrichum magnum | reverse complement strand
GGGGGGGGGGGGGGGGGGGGGGAGATGTTTGGAGTAGCTAATAGATATTCTGTTGATAACCACTCGATGGGAGGCAGGACACACAATTATGCTTCCCAGCCAACCATGCCGATATAAACGCATCTGAATCAAGAGGAGGCTCCTAAGACCGGCCTTTTGATCCCTCTTGGAAGTGCAAGGGAAAGAAACCGTAAAGGTCATTCTGGAACGGGTACCTATGTGAGGATTGGGTCTATCTACTCTGACCACTATGAATGCGCGGCATCGTTCCTCATTTTCCCCCATTCAACTAAGTATTCACTACGCACGCATCATGTGACCAACCATACCGCCGAACCTGGTTTTTGAAGGAAACAATGTTTTCTTTGGTAAACTGCATGGCCTTGTCCGGAAGCAACTCCGGTACGTAACAGTGCATTCCGATGATGGAAGAGGCTTCTGGTAGGTCCTGTAGGTGCTGTAATGCGTCATATACACTGTATTGCCACAAAAAGACCCTAGACGCTTGGAAGATCTCTTCTCGTGCCTCGAACCCGGTCCTCGCGTTCAAAAGGGTTGCCAACCACAGATACTCGTCGAAATCCGCGAATCTTTGAAGGAACCCATCATTGCAGATCGAGCTGTGGCGCGTTTTTGCCCTGATAATTCGAGGCGCGTGAACCTCGTTCAGTACCGCTGAAAGTAGGAACTTCTGCACAACGGAGGTGTCAACGGCCCTCCAGTGGCGGAAGACGACGTCCATAATCTCGGCATCTCCCAGACGGGCAAGCATGTACACCGCCTTATCACTCAATACCGGTTCGGAATGCTCGCATTCAAGAATGTGTCGTAGCAGCTGTAGGCCGTTTTCCCTATTTTCGAGCGCGCATCTGACAGTGTAATCCGATATGTGGAAAACTCCACGCCTCAGCAGCATCGAAAGCTCCTCCTTCCTCGAGGATCTAATGCATTCCGTGATGGCCTCGTCGTTGAGATCGGAAACTTGCCCTGCAAGCTCCCTGACATCATGTACCAACACGCGCCTTTTGTTTATATCGCAGTAAAACAAAAACTGTGACACTTGCCGAAGGAGGTCTTCGTTGGATAGCTCGTAATCAGGTGTCAGAATTCTGGGATCATTGGCGTCTGTCGAAATTCCGCGGAGAGCGTAGATTATATCCCTCGACTCTGTAACCTTACTGGAGCCGAAATACCTCAGAAGTTGATACATGTCTGTCTTCTGGGCCCACCATGTTGCTTTCCGTGAAGGACCAGGCATAATGTCCAGAACAGCCTGCAGACGTTTCGGAGGTGCCAGGCCCAGGAGATTGGGCATTAGCGGAAAGAGGCGTGCTGAGACGGACTTTTGGCCACAACATACGAGGGCCGTCTGCGCGTTCGCGACCTCCTGTATTACCCAAGCTCTTCTGAACCACTTCCGGTCTAGTAGATCCGCAAGACCCTGTTGTAGTACCAAGATTAAGTTGGGGTTCAGTCTCTGAGATGCCGGTTGGGAGGCTATCCACATGTAATGCCAGCGAGGATCCAGTGGTTTCCATGATGTGGTTGCATGCTGGATGCTTGCTTTTGTGAGTCGTTGGAGGGATTCCATAAGCTCGTCCGTCTCGTAGGTTGAAGGACCGAGCCAAAATATGACCCTTTTGGCATGTCGATATATGTATCCCATCTGCTGAACCTGGTGGCCCCTCTCCTTGTAATTGCCTTGGTTTATGCAAATACCGTCAACCCACAAGACTCGGTCGCTGTCTTTATACCGAAGATGCTGGAGAGCCATATACAAGCTGTCTGTGATGCCGAGTTTTCTGCCGTCAACGTCGATGCTGTGACTCAAATCGATGGAACCCCATGTGTACGAGACCGCCTCATACGGGAGAGCATATTCGCGCTCATCAAGATATGCCTGGAACAGCTCGCACTTCAGCTCGGGTCCGTCGCCTCTGAAAAGCCGGGCCAGGCGGAGGGCAGGCCTCTCGAGATTGAGGTCTTCGTACTCGTAAGGCTGGTCAATTGAGGTTGCGGAGTGTGACGCCATGGTGCGTTGGGACAAGGCAGAAGGGCTCTCGAATCGTGATTCGGGAACGGAGATCGTGGGGTCACTCTAGGTGTTCGTCCAACAAATAGGTGCCGGAAATGGACGAACAGTTGACCTGCATCGGTCTGCGCGGGGGAGAACGAACGACATTTAATGCTACATTCATTTCTGCCTGACGAGAACGCCAAGAGACAGCGGCTGTCCGCCTGGCGAATGGGACATGAGTATGTGTATGCAGGCTGTGTCCAAAAGTGGGCGGCGAGAGGTCATCATTGCAGATGAATGTGTTGGTGTGATTTTCGTTGTGATTGGCGGCTGTTTTTCGACTTCCATTAGCAGGAGACTTTTGTCAGATTACGTGGATTTGAGCCCACCGCTCCAAACAGCGTGGGAGCGGATTTCGGCCACCCGTACGAGCCGATGGCCGAGGGCCGGCCCGGATCAATAGAAGGTCCGGCGGCCGAGCCCCTGACGGCTGGCGCGGGGCGTAATAGGGGCGAAAATCGCGTGTGGTGGCACATAGACACTTACTTCAATATACGTACCAATCAGCGCGTAATTCAACAACTTTATAATATTCCATTATCGGTTTCAAGCATATCTGCTATAATAATCTTAAAGGTACCTACCTACCTTATACTTGTTGCATAGGTGGGTAAATGCTGCTGAACCTATGCATTCCTCTATTTGCCCGAGTGCTTTAGTGAACCTAAACTGCAAGTAGAACATTTCGATCTTTGAACGATATCATTTTAACTGTTACTTAGTTAGGACACAGGTGAAAGTGTCTCCTATAGAAGCTGCCCCTTGTATTTCTTAGTATCTCCTCTTTAATACTTCTAAAGTAGGTCTATTATACTTAAGTATTATTAAAAATAACTAAGACTCTAATTAACTTAATAACTAAATAAAACAATAGTAAAGTAATCTTAATACATTATTAATAAATTATTTAATTTTACAATACATTACTACTCCCTTTTAGCTAAATCTTATATACTTAATCTTAAACTAAAAGATCAACTTAGTACACTACTACCTAGTCTATTTTTATTAATATAGCTACTGTATAGTTAGCCTCTATAGTATATAGTACTATAGTAGAAGCTATAGCTATATAGAGTTACGTAACTATATAACTTTACCTATAGCTTTAATATCTATATATTACAACTAGCCTTTTAATAGTAAAATTTATATTAATAAAAACTAAAGTTTAACACTAATAATAGTACTTTATAAGTACTAAAGGGATCCTAAGAGTTAAAGTACTTAAATAATTAATCTAAGTATTTAATAAAAAAGTTATAGTAGTTACTATTAAAGGGCTAAAAGTATCTAAAAATTAATACAAAGTTAATAACTAAAAAACTATAAAAAAAAGGACTTAAGGGTACTTAAGTCCTATTTATATATAAATCCTATCCCTTTATCTATACTATAGTAGTAAGTATAATACTAATTAAATAAGTACTTAGTAATCACTAATAAGTACTTAGTAATTACTACTAAGTACTTAGTTTTAACTATAGCTACTTAGTACTTTATTTTATTTATATATAACCTATATTATAATTCTTCCTTTTTTAAAGAGTCGTTCTATATTCTATATTAGTTATATCTCTTATTATCCTTTTAACTATTAATCCCCTATAAGTAGAGTCCACTACTATTTATAACTAATAAGTTATAATATTAAGTCTCCCTTTAAAGGTTTTATTCTTAAAACCTAATATAAATAAGTTATAGTTTTTAGGTTAAGGGACCTATAAACTTACGTTCTAATTATTTTAATACTAATATTATATTAAATTACGCATAAAAGTAAAAAGTATCTTCTTCTTTATACTGTTATTATTGTTTCTTAAAAATTACTAAAAAAAGTTTTAAAGTTATACTTTATTCCTATTATTATACTAAAGGGTTTTATTATAAAATATTACTAAATTCTTTAATTTATAGTAAATACATTACTATTAATAGTATATAAAAGTTTTATAATATATCTAAAAATACAATTTATACTTATAAGTCTAGTATTCCTTTTTTTTATTATTTAGGTTTTAATAGTTCTTAGTTAAGTATTTTATAATAGAGTTGTGTTATTTTAATAATAAAAAAAAAGAATCTAAAAAGTTATTTAAAAAGTAAATAAAGGCTTTAAAAAAAGCTTAAAATAATATAAATAAAGTTTTAACTTACCTAAATTATATATAGTAGTAGAAGTAAATAGTATTTTAAAAAGATTAAAATTTAATAGATATAGTAGCTAAAGAGCCTATAAGTTCTTTTAAAGCTACCTAAAAGGCCCAATTAGTTAGTACCTTTAGTATAGTAAATTTTAACATAATTTTAGTRAACTAGAATCTAAGTACTTTTAGTTTTTTATTAAAGAAGGACGCTATTAAAGCTATAGGGGGTTCTAGTTCTATTTTAAACTAAGTATACTTAAGTATAAAAATATTTTATTAGTTTTAGGTTTTTTAACTAACCTAAGTTTAAGTTATAGTTATATTATATATAATTTATTTACTAGTATCTTTATAATTTAAGTATATTATTTTTCTTACTACTAAGTTTAGTATTTTTATAGTTTACCCTATGCATTAGTAAAATTTAATATAAGTTCTTATATATTATTTTTATATTTATAGTCTTTCTATTTAACTAAGTACTTAATCTTAGTATTATTTTACTAGTTAATATAATTAATAATTCTTTTAACTTTATAGTTTTATTTTAAATTAACTTTAATATAATTTATAGTATATAATCCTTTTAGTACTAGTTTAAAGAGTAAAATATAAAAAACTAAATAATATTTTATAGTATTTAGTAGTATAAGTTTAAAGTTAACTTTTAAGATTTTTTTAGTAATTTTAAAGGGTTTAAGTTTTTTAAAGTTTAATTTATTACTTAATTATTTTATTTTAATATTATATTAAATAAAGTATATACTATCTCCCTCTTTAAAGGATAGTTCTTTTATCTTTAAAGTATTAGCGTATTTATATATACATTATTTAATAAATTCTAAATCTTATTAGAGTTTTATATAAATTTTTTTAATTTTATTAATCTAAACTTTAGCCTTTACTACTAAAAGTTCCGTTTTTAGTTTTTTATAAGTAGTTAGTATAAATCTATAGTTAAAGTAAAAAAGTAAGTTTTATATACTTTTTTTTATTGCGCTATTATAGGCGAATTAAGCTATTAGTAGTAGTATAACTTAATTATCTTATTAATAGTTAATATAATATTTTAAGTATATTTCTAGAATTTAATTAATTCTTTTTATTTATTTATTAGTTTAAGGGTAGAATATAGTAGATAGTTATAGTTTAAATTTAAGCTATAAAATTAAAGATTTTTAAAACTTTAAAGTAAACTATATTTCTCTATTTAATACTATTTTTAATAGTAAACTGTATTAACTAAAAATATATTTATTAAAGATATAAACAAGCTTTTTAGCTATATTAACTTTAATTTATAAAATAAAGTAAGTATACTTAATAAGTCTATTTATAATAACTAAAATACTATTAAACCTTTTCCTAGTAAGTAGTTCTTTTAATTATAGTAATTTAATAATAAAATTAAAAGAAATAAATTACTATACTTTTTTAAGTATAGAGAATAGTTATAGTTCTTTATATAGTTTATAACGTACTAACTTAGTTTTATTATAAATATCGTAGTACTTAATAACTTTTATAACTTATTCTTTAGTAACTTTATTACTATAATATTATTTAATTTTCTTTTAAGTTTTAGTAACTCCTTAGTACTTATATACTTTAGTACTATAAATTATTTTAATTATTTTATTAATTATCTATCTAAGTATACTAGTACTAATCTATTTAGTAATTATAAAAAAGCAAATAACTAATATAAAGTTACTATTTAAATCCTTTTTAAGAATTACTTAAGTCTTATTTAAAACTATTACTTCTAAGTCTAATTATCTACTAAAAGTATTTACTTTTTTATTTTTTAATCCTTTTTTATAAATAATATAAAAGTTAAATTTTAAAAGGAATTTTAACTATTTAATTTATTATTTATTAAGGTTTTTAGATATAGTAAAATATATAAAGTTTTTATAATCCGTATATACTATAACTTTATAGTTAGTTCTTAAAAAGTATAGTCTTTATTCTTTAAATACTTTAATAATTACTATAAGTTTTTTATTATAAATTTAGTAGTTAAGTTTTAATCTACTAAGTTTTCTTAAATAAAAGGTATATAAATATAGTTATTCTTTTTTATTGTATTAACTAAGTTATTTACTAATAGTATAGTCTAAAGTATTAGTTTTTACTTTAAATAGTAAATTAGGGTTAAGTATTATAAGTATAGGTTTACTAAGAACCTAGTCCTTAATCTTTTAAAATACGTTTTCTTATTTATTTATTTAAACTTATTTAGTATTTTTTTTAATAAAGTTAATTAAAGCTCTAATAWTTCCTAAATATCCTTTAAGGAATTATTAATAAAAGTTAATAAATCTAAAAAAAAACTAAATATCCTTAATATTCTAAAGTATTAACTAGTCCTTAACTATAGTAATTTTCTTATTTAATATTTTAATAATTCTAAGTATAATAGTAAATCTAAAGTAGTCTACTTTTTATATATAAAATTTACTTTTCTTTAGTTTAATAAGGAGTTTAGCTTTTTAAAGTTTTTATAGTACTTAATATACGTATTACTTATATTTTTTAAGGGTCTTTAAAAAAATAAAAATATTATTAAGGTATATAATTATAAAGATATTAAGCTTTTTCTATAGAATATAGTTAATTATATTCTAGAATATTATAGAAGCGTTAGTAAGTCTAAAGGGCATTATAAAATACTTAAAATATCCTTTATAAAAGCAGAATATAGTCTTTTACTCTTCCCCTTTTTTAATTCTAATTAAGTTATAGACTCTTTTAAAGTTAAGGGTTATAAACTAATTAACTCTATAAAATAGATTTTATAGTTTTAAAATAAGTAGTAGTAGGTATTAGTTTTTTATAGTAATATTATTAAGTTATTAGTAATTAATATAGAGTTATAGTTTACTATTCTTTTTTAGTATAAATAGAATTAAGTATTTTACTAGTAATATTAATTCTTTAATATAGTCCTTAGTTAAATATTTATTAATATATTTATTAAGTATTTTTATTTTTTATTAGTTTAGCTAGTAAACTTTATTAAATACTAGTATTTGTTCCTTTTTAATAGAAATTTTATAATTAAAGGCGCTGTATTTTAGTAGACCTATTTTTAGTATTAGAGTAAATAGTTTTTTATATACTTTATATTTTTTTAAAATAAATAAAAGTTAATTATTATTATTAATTAAGTCTTTTTATATTATAGTAAGATCTTTTTTCTATAACGGCCTAGTAACTACTTCCTTAACCTTTAAGTAAGTAATATATTATAATAAGTATATTATTAGTATATTATAGTAGGGTTCGTTTAAAGCTAGTAGTTAACTGTATCCTTTAGTAACTAAACTTTCCTCTTAGTTTTAATAAAAGTAACTAGCTTTTTAATCTATCTATAGGTTCTTTTTTTATAACTATAGTATTTTTAGAATAATATCTTATTATTCTATATCTATAATATCAAAGTAGTAATATATCTTCTAGTTATAGTAGTTTAAAGTAAGGGGTGTAGTTTTTCTATTAATAATACCTCTACTATACTATACTCCTTTTTCTTCTATATTATTAAATAAATAAAAATCCTTCTTTTTATTCTATAGTAGTTGTAAGTTATTTATAATTTATAGTAATATAAAGTTACTTTAGGCGCTACTATTAATTAGGGCTTTAACCCGTATTCTATTTACTATAATATTAAAGTATAAGTATTTTTTATCTAAGCTTATATTTATTACTAAGTAAATAAATCTTATTATAGTTACTTATTATAATCCTTTATTAGTAGGTGAGTCTAGTTTTTTAACTACTTAAGCCTCTTTTTTATATATATTCTATCCCCATTAGGGTACTTAATCGTTCTTCCTTTTTTAAGGGTATTCCTAATATTAAAAATAAGTAAAGCAAAATTAGTTCCCTTCTCTTTTTAGAGCTATTTTTTCCTTAGGGCCCTTACTTTTTCAACGTAGTATACCTAGTATTAGTTAGTATAGTATTTTTATTATTTTATATTATTATTATATAAATATTATATAAAGAAGTTTAAGTTAAGTTTAAAAATTACCTCTTTAAGTCCCTTAAATTCTTAGATACTCTATATATAGAGTTTCTAGACAAAATAAACGTTTTTATATAGTACTTCCTTCTTTTTTTTAAAAAAGAATTATAAATTAAGTTTCTCTACAAAGTAAAGTTAGCATTCGTCTTCGAGGCATTATAACTAAAAAACATCTTAGTATTATTTATACTATATATTTAACTATTCATAGTCTCCTAGTATAGTTTTAAGTAACTATTTTTCTATCTTTTTAACAGAGTCCATTCTATAAAATAAAATTTATTATTAATTATTATTTAAAAAAATATATACTAAAGTCTTTTATTCTTTCTTTTTTATTAAAAGTTCTTCTTTAAAGTTTAAATCCTAAGTATTAAATAAAGCCCCCTATTAAATCTTATCCTAAGCACATTATCAAACAACATCACAAGGTTCGTCTAAGTTATAAAGTATATCTAATTCGTATAACACTTCCTAGGCCTTAAGATAGGTTATAATCCTTTCTAATCTTTTAATATTATTAGTATATAACTATCTAAGTATAAATAAATTAGCACATACTACTATTCTTTTATTTCTTTTTATAAATAATATTTAAATATACTCTATATAGTCCTTATTAAGTTTTATATTAGTAGTATAATAAAAGTCTTTAATTATAGTATTAAGTTTTTTAATAATTTATTTATTATTATATCTAATTTCTTTATTACTAAGTACTACTAAATTATAACTTATTTATTATAAATTTATATTATTAAGTTATTCTATAGCTTTTTATACTAGTTTTTAGTAAAGTACTTAATAAACTRCTATAAGTATCCTTTTTATAATATTAATAGTATTATAACTAAAGTATCTAGTATTCTTAAAGTACTATTTAGTGTTTTTTTTACTACTTCTATAAATAGTATATTTATTACTATAATACATAGTCTACAAAAGTTAAGTATAGTTTTTTTTAAAAGTAGTATTTAGTTACTTACCTCCTAAAACTAGCTACTATTATTGTTTTTTAAATTAGTAGTAGTCCTTAACTATATATCCTAACTTATTATAATTATAGTACTTAAAAGTATATTCTTTACTAGTTTTTTATTATTTAGTAGTACTAAGGTTTATAAAGCCTATATAGTACCTATAAGTAGTACTTTATTAGTTATTATTTCGTCCTTATTAGTTACTCTACTAAAGCTACTATCCCTAATTATAGTACTAAAATTATTATAGTTACTATTAGTATTTTTTACTAAAGTTAGTATTAAGTTGTTATTTTCCTTTTTTATAGTACCTTTTTTAAAAATAGTTATTAATCTTAATTATAAGTTTAGTATACTAAAAAAAGTCCTTAGGGTAGTTAATCTTAACAAGTTTATCCTTAACTTCGTCCTTTAAGCTTTAATAAAATATAAAAATTCTAAATTCCTTAATAAAGTCTAGTTATATACTAATATATTAGAATTTAGTAGTATAGTAGGTTATAGACTTAGTTTACTAAAGTATAGTAAAATTATACTTAACTTATTACTTTTAGTTAGGGTTTTAAAATAGGGTTTAAAGAGTATATTTAAATCTTTTAAAAGTTAAAAAAATATCCTTAACTTTTAAAGTATAGTTATTTAAAGTTTTAGCTTTAAAGAACTATTTTTAAAAAAGTTTAATTTACTAAAAAGTATACTTATAAAGAAATATAGTAGTATAAATAACTTATTTAGTATTATTTTTAAAGCTATTATAGTAAAAACTTTAATAGTTCTTAACTTAAATTAAAAATCCTTTAAATTACTTAGGGGTTCTATTATAAGTAATAGGCGAATTTAACTTAAGTTTTTTATAACTATTATAAATAAGTATTTTAATAATATTAGTAGTAGTATAAAGGGTTTTATTTTAATTTTTAACCTCTTAAGTATATTTATTAACTTATTAAATAGCTTACTAAAGTTCTTTTATAGTACTAGAATTTTTATTAAATAGCTTTWAAAGCTAYTTAATATTATAGTAAGCCCGTTTAAGCTACTTATTAGTATCGTTATTACTAAACTTATTTTTATTATTTTTTATATATTATTCTCCTAACTCCTAAATAAAGTTATAAACCTATTTACTAAAGGACTTAAATAAAGTAAAAGTCACTTTAAGTATTTTAACTAAAAATATTATAAAATACTATTTAATTAGTATTAAAAGTTAACTTACTAAATAAAAACTATTAAAATATTATAACTAACCTTTTAATAGTAAAATTTATATTAATAAAAGTTAAAGTTTAATACTAATAATAGTACTTTATAAGTACTAAAGGGATCCTAAGGATTAAAGTACTTAAGTAATTAGTTTAAGTATTTAATAAAAGGGTTATAGTAGTTACTACTAAAAAGTTAAAAGTATCTAAAAATTAATACAAAGTTAATAATTAAAGAACTATAAAAAAAAAAACTTAAGGGTACTTAAATTCTATTTATATATAAGTTCTATTTCTTTATTTATACTATAGTAGTAAGTATAATACTAGTTAGGTAAGTACTTAGTAATTACTAGTAAGTACTTAATAATTACTACTAAGTATTTAGTTTTAACTATAGCTACTTAGTACCTTATTTTATTTATATATAACCTATATTATAGTTCTTCTTTTTCTAAAGAGTTGTTCCGTATTTTGTATTAGTTATATCTTTTATTATTCTTTTAACTACTAATCCCCTATAAGTAGGGTCTACTACTATTTATAACTAACGGGTCGTAATACTATACTAGTACCTAGGCTACTTTTAATCTATAAATATTATTACTCTTTATAATAAATATTTAACTCTATATAAATTAATTACTATATTCTTTTACTTATAAGTAAATTAATACTAATTAGTAGTTAATTTACTTATTACTACTTAACTATAAACTATAAATTAATTAGAATTACTTAAAAGAAATAATAATAAACTATTATAACTTTAACTTTAAGTACGAGACTACTAAAATACTATTACTATACTAAGTATTCCTTTAATTTTAAAGAAAATGTATAAAAAGAAAAAAGTATTAAAATATAATAAACTTATAATTTTATTAAGTTTCTATTAACGAGATTATAGCTTTAAATAACTAGGATATTACTATTAAAGTACTATAAAAAAACTATAAAAAATCCCCTTATAATAGTCTTTTTTTTTTCTTTTTACTTATAACTTCTTTTTAACTTTCCTCTTCTATTAACTCCTTTTTTTAACCTACTTCCTACTTTTTTTAATTCCTTTTTTTTTAAAAAACTAGTTATAACCTACTTTTTAATAATATAATCCTTTTAAAAAAGCTACTATTATTACTTTTTATTATAACTATAAACTTCTTTAATATTACCTTTTCTTTTTTTAATAAAAGTTAAAATCTACCTTTATAAAAAAGACCTTTTTACTAACTATAATTATAACTTACTCCTTTACTCTAAACCCCTACTATACTTACTTAAAATACTATAAATTACTTTATAATTACTTAAGTTAATAAAAGAATTTATTACTAGTATCTACTAACTATTTAAACTACTATTTATTTACTAATTCCGTTACTTAAAAACCTATATATTAAGTTTTATAGATCTATAGTCTTTCTCTTTTTTTTTATAACTTACTTAAATATACTTTAATAAACTTTAAAAGATTTATATTTGTAGGTTAAATATAAGGGATATTACTAAGTCTTTTAAAGTTAATAATAATAAAACTCCTTATAGATTCTAGTAATTCCTTTTTTATTTCTATTTATTATCCCTCTTATTTATTACTTTAACCCTATTCCTCCTATATAGTAATAATAAAATTTAGAGTTATTACTAATTATCTATAACCTAATAATTACTCCCTATTACTAACTTTTTATAAAGTAGTTATAAAGCTTTTTAGTAAATCTTATAATTTTAATTAAAAGGACTTTTATATAGCTATATAGGTTATTAAAATATTATAAATAGCCTCTATAAATAAGCCTTTTAAAGACCTCCCCCTTATAGTAGTTACCTATAAACTAGTAATTAACATAGATTTTACTAATTAAAGACCTATTCTAGAGTATAATAAGTCTACTAATAAAACCCCTATAGTTATACTTAAAACTTACTTACTATAGTCCCTTAATAAGTATACTATAAAAAGCTTTATAAACTATATACTCTAAGAGATATTTAATATTAACTTTAATAACTAGTTTATAAATACCTTTACTTAAGTCTTATTTAAGGTTTACTATATTACTAAGGATTTTCTATATTCTAATAGTATTAAGTTTAGTTCTTTATAAAAGAATATTAACTAATAGCTTTTTATAGTTACTTAGGCTCCTTAGTTTAACTTTTAAAGTAAAAAAGACATTATAAGGGCTATAAGCCTTTATAAGGCCTTTAAAGTTAATTCTAAAAAACCCCGCTTTTTTAAATATATTATAAATAGTAGGTTACGTAGTATTTTAAAACTAATTAAGTAGAGTAAAAGTATTATTTTACTATTAGTTAAATATTATAATAATACTGCATTATAAAATATAAATACCTTACTACTATAAAGGGCAGCTACTTCTTAATCCTTTTTAAAAAATTAATACTATAACTAGCTCTATTAACCTTATAAAGCTATATAGAGTTAATCCTACTTTTACTATTTTAAAGATTTCCCCTAAAATACCCTAACTCTAGTACTACTACTCTTTAACCCTTCTATATTAAAAATACTTACTAACTTTTTTAAACTTAAAAATAGTATAACCTATAGTAGTAACTAGTATAAATCTCTTAATATAAAGCTTAAGATTTTTAAATATAATTACTATTTTATAAGTATTTCTTAATATTAAGTCTATATTACCTTTTTATTAATACTATAAAACTAAATATAGACTTTTTATTATAACTACTTTAGTAACTCTACTTCTCCTTTATTACTTTTTAATATAGTAGTTATAGTATATAACTACTTTAAAACTAACTAAATACATTAATAGTACTTTTTTAAGTAGTAACGTCTTAACTTTATTATAAAGATATAAAACAGCTAAAGTAAGTTTTATATTAAGTACTTTAATAAAATAATTATAAAGTTTTTAAAAATCTAGCCTGTACTTAATAAAGAGTATTAAAGTAACTATACTCTATATAGTTAACTTCTTACTACTTACTACTTTTTTTTAAACTTTATATTAATTCTTATTAAAAAAACTCCTATACTTAATAGTACTATTACTAACCTATAATTAGCTATTAATATTACTAATAGCTATACCTTAAGTAATTAGTACGTTTTTATAAATACCTACTATATTAACTATAAATATAGTAGTAATTATAATAACTACTACTAAAGCTATAATACTTATAACTATCCCTATAGTAATATACTTTTTTTTTATAGTAGTAGTTTACTAAAGTACTACGTTTATAGTAAAATTAGCTACTAGTTTAATAGATATATATAAAAGGAGCGCAATAAGGTATATAAATACTATAAATTATTATTTTATATTTAAAATCCTTTTTATAAAGAATATTACTAGTTCTTACTTTAATATAAAGGCTCTTTAAATAATAATAATAACTTTTTAATTACTAATAGCCCTAAAAGAAGTAATTTAAAGTCTAAAAAGGATATTAGATTTATTTATTATATAATAATTTACTATACCTTTATAAGTATTAATAGTTTAGTTATTATTAATAACTACTATATCCTTAAACTACTTAAAAATAATACTATAGTCTACTACTTAATATAAATAAACCTCTTTCTTTACTTAGTACTTATATTAATATTTATATATAATAGTTACTACTTTTTTAATATTTTTTATAGTATTATACTTAATACTAGGGTAGTAAAGTTTTTAACTACGGGTTATAATTAATATATAGTACTACAAAATTACTTTTTATTAAACTTTAAGTTTAATACCTTTAATACTAGTAAAATCTCTATTTCTTTTAGAAATATAGTACTAGTTAACTTATTTAAATTTATTAATATCCCTACTCTATTTAAAAATATTACCTTTTATATAATACTTATAAGTACCCCGTTTTTACTTAACTTAAGTAATATAAATTAACTTAGTATTATTTTTAATAACGTTTATAATAAATTCTATTAAAGTACTACTATAGTTTTAATTATTTAATAATAGGAGTATAAATAGTTTACTTTTAACTCTAAAGAGTTACTAGTATTTTACTACTTAACTAATATTAAGCTTTACTATCTTTATTAATAATTTAACTACCCTTTTATTTAATAACTCTATAATATTTTATAAAAAACTAAAAACTCTATTAAAATCTTTATTATTAAAGCCCTTAATTATATATACTATTAATACTAACTTAATAGTTTAGTACTATTCTACTTTAAGTTTAACTTTTATAATAACTTTAATTTTAACTATAAAGTTATTATTAATATTATATATATTAATAATAAATTAGTTCTATATATAGTTAATATATTTATAGCTTTTAATACTACTTATTCTTTAAAATTACTCTTTATTAAATATTTATAGTAAGTATTTTAAAAGAACTAAATTAATATATACTAAGGACCCTTTAATAACTTTATTATTAATTTAGGTACTAGATTTTAGTTTAACGAATTCTATAGTAATACTAAATCCTTTAGTATTACTTTTAAAAATACTTTAATTAAAGTATACTACTTAATTAGTTAAGTTAAAAAGTACTATATTATAGTATATAGAATTTATAAAATCTTTAAAATAAAGAACCCTAGAATAAACTATAATACTTACTTTTAACTTATAGTTAAAGCTATTAATAATACTACTAGTTTWAATAGCCTTATTTTAATTTTACTAGTATTTAAAGTATACCCCTATATAAATAACTCCTTTTTACTATTACTAGATATTATAGTTAAAGTTATTACTATTTATAAAGCTATAAATAAAGTCTACTACTTTTATACTAAATAAATAGTTATAAAAGGCCTTAAAGTATATAATAGCTCTAATATATTTATAAGTTTTAACCTTTTATTTTAAWTTAAAATTAAAGTATAGTATAAAAAGGGTAATTAATAAGACTTATACTTACTACTTTTAATTAATAATAAGTCCTATATACTAGCCCTTTTATAAGGCTTATAAATATTTAAATTAATCTTTATTAAACCCTTTTATAATAATAATAATAAAACTAACTTTAAATCTCTACTACTAAATAACTCTAGCTATACTAAAAAAACTAAAAATAATAAAACTAATAGCCCTAGGGATACCCCTAGTAAAACTAAACTACTTAAAGAAATCTTTAATAAAATTATTATTAATCCTACTCCTTTTTCTATTACTAAAAACCTCCTTTAGTTACTTAAAAAACGTTTTAGTTACTTTTATAAAAATACTACTATAACGTATATTTTAATAAAAAAAGAAGTTAATTTTACTTTTATAATTAAGATATATAATAAAGGCGTAATTACTATACTTAATAAACCCTTTTAGTTATTAACAAAATAAAAAATTATAGTACTTTAGAATTATAACGTTTTTAACTTTATTCTTTATAACCCTAAGATTTATAATAACTACTACGTATTTAAATTAAGGATTATTAATAAAATTAAAGAAAAAACTACGGATAGTCTCTATAAAAAGTCCTATTTTATAATTTAAAGCTATACTAATAATAGTAAAACTAAAATTCTTATATAGTTCTTAATAATTTAATAAGCCTTATAATAACTAATCTTTACTTTAGCTCCTTTTTTAATTTATAATAGTATAACTCTATAACTATAAAATATTACTTAAGTATATATATAGTTAAAAATAAAGTTTAATTATACTATTCTTATAAAACTCTTTAAGTAAATTAAGTATTACTACCCTTATAATACTATTATAGTTATTAAAAAACTACTCTATAGTATTATAAAAGTAAGAACCTACTAGTAGGTAATATATAACTACTACTACTATAAAAGGCTTAATATAGTTAATTTAATATATAATTTATACTTTTTAATATTATTAACTAATAATAAAGAATTTACTATAGTTAAAATATAAACTAATAATATATTAGGGCTCTTTACTATTAATTTTTTAACTTAAAAGGATAACTAGCTTTAAAAAGTAAACTTTATAGCTAAATTAAAGACCTTTTTAACTACTAATAATTCCTTTATATTTAATAGTAGTATTTTAAGTTTTAAAAGTAGTAACTTAGTATTTTAATAAAAGGGCTAGAATAAAAAGCTTATTATTATAACCCCTAAAGTAAATTAAAAGACTAAGTACGTTTAGTAATAGACCTATAGTACTTATATTATAATAATTTATTAACTAAAAGTATTTTATAATTTATTAGTTACTATTTAGTACTAAGAGTTTAATAATAATAATATTAAAACTTTAAATAAGTATTTATAGTAGTAAATTAATAACTAAGAATAAAGGCTAGTATATATCCCCTTTAACCTTACTACTAATAAGTTTTTTATATTTATAAATAGATTATTTACTAATAATAATAACCTCTTATTATAACTTAACTTTATTATTATTCTTAGTAATAAACACTACCTTACTAATAATACTTTTAAACTTATTAGTAATATCGTCTACTACAACTCCATAAAAAGCAAGTACATTACCCGTAGTATACTAGTATCTAAAATCTATAGTATAATAGTTAGTACTAATATAGCCCTTACTATTACTAAGACTCTCTATATTATAACTAACTATCTTTAACTTTTTAAAATCTTTATAGTAATATATATAAATTTATACTTACTATATAAATACTTTATTAAACTTAGTACTACTAAAAAAAAGTACTTAATAATTAATATTATAGTCTTAAAATAATTCTATAAGTAATATAAAATTACTAATATCTATTAAATAGTAAAAAATAATAACCTAGTTAATACTTTTATAAAAACCTTTTTAAACTATACTCTTAAAAGCTTTATTAATAGTAATAGTATAATAATTAAAATAGAAGGATAAGTTATATAAAAAGGTGCGTAGAGCTAGGAATATAGAGAATTAAAGGATATAGGTAGTATAAAGGGGAAGATATAGGCTTTAGTTACTCTAGAAGTAGCTTTAGTAAATTCTAGGTACTTTAGTAAGCCCCGGGTTTATTAAAAATAAGGCTTAACCCCTATAGGGGTTTTTAAATTTTGTTTTAATTTTATAAAGAGTAGTAGTTTATTAAATAGTATTAATTACTACCCTTTTTATAAAAGTAATTATTCTTTTTATTAAGGCCTTATGTTTTAAGTTATAAAGTAAAAAGTACTAGTATTAGTATAGCTACTATATAGTTAACTTTTATAGTATATAGTACTATAGTAGAAACTATAGCTATATAGAGTTATATAACTATATAGCTCTACTTATAGCTCTAATATCTATACTAGCACCTAGGCTACTTTTAACTTATAAATATTATTACTCTTTATAACGAATATTTAACCCCGTACGGATTAATCACTATATTCTTTTACCTATAATTAAACTAATAGTTTTAGTGTTTAATTCTACCTAAGCTGCTTTCTAAGTGTGTTCTCTATTCTGGCTAGTTAATTACAACTATAAGATACTCTACCTAGGTAGTATCCCTAAGTTCGCCCTGCCAATTTGAAGTACTAGTTTTTCGTTTCGTCCGTACAATGTCGAAGCATCGTCATTGTGGCGGCATTGCCATTCCTTGGGAATACTGTATCCCGATGCAGGGACTGTTCATCCAACAGCTCCAGAAGCCGTTTCTGATGCTCCCTGATACTCCCCAATACGTACGGACCCCGGATGACGGACAGGGGTGGTGGTGTTAGATAGTGAGACCTCAAATATCAAGGAGTCCTAAAAGATAATAATGAGAAGTGAAGGTGTCTCCAAATTCAAACCAAGCACATGAGTGGTATGAAGACGAGGCGGTGTCAGGGAATAGTTTCCTATAGGCTGTACACCACCATGCTGCCCATACATACGTACCCAAGGTATCCTCTCATTCTTATCTCAATTGAGAAGGCACCGAATCTAACTTCACCAAGGCCTGCTTCTTTTGATTGTAAATTTCTCTCCTCTCGTCTGCCTTCTAAACACTCCTTCCTTCACCACACTACTCTCCATCATACTCTTCAATCATATCAACTCGCCCACTCCAATTGCTTCAGCTCGGCGAAACCAGTTTCCTGGAGCAAACCTCCTCGAAATAACCAACCATAAGAAGCTAGATTCAATCTTCACCTGGCACATTGAAAGGTCTGCTTTAGGAACCGCAACATAGTCCTTCTGAATTCGGCATTTTCCCTTCCGGTCAACTTGCCCTTTCTAATATTATTTCGCAGGTCTTTCTCCAAAATTTTCACCTCCTTCCATTTTCGAGATTGCTTTCGAAGCGATTCCTCCACTGCCTTCCTCTTCTCGAAACCTTCCTTACCTGCTCTCTCTTTCTCGTCCTCTTCCCCTTCTTTCTTCTCAACAACATCAACTGTCCAACATCTTCTTCCGATTCTCTCCTACCACTCCACTTTCGTGTATCTACAACTTAATCTTGCGTCTCATTGGCCGTCTTTCTCTCTCAGAGACCAACAGATTCCATCGCCCACCACGCTACGCGCAATTTCCTCCGCCCGGGAGGCCGATATCTATCTACCTCAGCAACTCAGCAGCCTGAGAGTTGCACCTGATTCACGAACAATCTCACTCGTCCTTGCTTTCCTATTTCGCGACCGCATCTCTGCCACATTTATCTCGACATCTTTGACTTTCTACATACTAATCATCATGGCCTCCCAACTCAACAAGGAAGGCAATGCCACTGCCCCAGTCCCCGAATCCGCATCGGGCATTGTTGAACCCATGGCCACGGAGAACCACGAACTCGACAACGGCCAAGCCAAAGGTAAGAGGTCTCCCAACTTTTGACTGCCGGTATCATAAGCCAGGCGCTGACCAAGCCAGACGCTGGCGTCAATGCCGTTGAGCCCGAGTTGCCGGCCAAGGTTTTCGACTGGCCCAAGCTGCCCAACGAGATCAAGAACATGATCTTCGAAACTGCCGCTCACTACAATCCTGCAGTGGTATACGCCGAGTTGAAGGTGTCATCTGACGACTCAGACTACCCCAAGAAAGTTCGCTTCATTTCCGGCCCACTGCAGCACTGGTCCGAGTTCAGAGACTTGCGCAACCTCTCCGAGGCCATCCCCGAGTTTTGTTGCTTCCTGGAGAGCAAGATTGGTCAGACCTTCAAGCAGCTCGGCAAAAAACCTACCAATGCCCTGCGAGGCAATATGGACATTCTGGTCATCAGCCTCAGGGCTAATGCCAAATCTGTCAACTGGACAGCCCAAGGGGTCCTCGCGGGCTTCAAATACCGTGAACACGGCATTCAAGAGCCCAAAGCCAGGAACATTGGCCTTTCTCTTGCAGCCAGCGCACTGGCAGGCATGGGATGCCAGGCCGGCTGTAACCACCGGAACAGTGGTCCGCTTTGCCCCTTGAAGCTCGCGATGTTTGCCAAGAACTTTTCGCACCTGGAGAACGTCTTCGTCCTCGTCAAACTCAGGCCCGGAGACGTTTATCCCATTGCTTCCACGGCGAGGGCCAGCCTGAACATGTTGATGGAGCAGATGCTGCGTGAGTCTACCTCCCCATTCGGTTCTCGTGCGCGTGCGGCGTACTGACAGTTCGCACCCAGACGAGGCCCGCCGCCAAGGCCTGGCCGTCTTCGACGACACGGTCCGGACCTGGGTCGAGATCCCAAAGAGTGAGGCTTACAAGTACCGCCTCTCTTGTCTCGACGGCGTTTTCGAGCTCCTCAGGGCTGCCCGCAAGCCGTTTCTGGACCGCGAGCAAAACCTTGCTAAGCCTAATTTTCCCAAGCGGAAGGTGCGCTTCCGCGTTCTGGTGGCCTCCTGGTATCTTCGCTGAAGCATGGAATCCTGGTTCGCTCAAGTTGTTGGAGGATGCGTTCGGGACTCGCAGGGACTTTGGCTTTGAGACGTGATATAGCGTCATTGGGAAGCAGGGAGCTGATGATTTGACGACGCGACGCCTATATTAACTGGCATCGACATTTGGATGCGCACATATCGGCATGGATATGGCAGGCATCTATTCTTTTTCGACGGGATTTGGGACTCGGATGTGAACCTGGAGGGGACATAGGTTACAGACATTTGAGCATAGCAGATCCAGCATCCCAACACGAGCCCGTCATATAAAAATTTGGTCTTTTCATTTGCTTGCGGGTTTCTCGACCAAGAGGGAGCGGTGAGTCGTCGCAGAATCAGATCATCCATTGCCATTACCTAAAGATCAGTTGGCCATCGTCTTGTCGCTGCAGTCGACGAGTCGCCGAGCCTTGGCCGTTTCTGAAATGATGCCGTCGAGAACAGACCGCGACAGCAATCTCAATCAGATAAAGACGTCAAGATTCCCGCTAATAAAGAGCTATCTGTGCAGTGGACCATGGATCTCGGATGTGTTCCGGACTCTTCGGATGTACATCCCGATCGGCGATAAAATCGCCAAAACACCGCAGCGCCTTTGTCACTTTTATCACAAGCCTCAGATAAACCCAGAAGAAGACTTCGTTTGGCGCCAGCCGAGTGTTAAGTCCCATCGAATTTCGGCCGCCGAGACTTTCTCGTCGGCGCGGCATCGGAGCGGACCCGCTAAAGCCGAAGCAGAATTGACTAATTCATCGTCCGATCAAACCGCAACCTTGCTTCGACGTCACGCCTGCAGATAACGGTTGAATGTAAGTCGCCCGAGCGCTGGATCGCATATATCATCGCCTCTTGCTCATCTTACCTCTAGCACTCACGAAAAAAGTCATCTGTTATGAGAACTTCTCAACCTCGACCATGACCGCAAACAAACACCAGCCAAAATGGCTCACCACCATCACCGACGCCCTCCAGGCAATCAAACTAGTTCGTCTCTTTGTCTCTCTTATGATAACGGACACTAACCAAACCAGGCCGCGATCCAATCAGCCCCCAAACTACTCTCCTCATGGCTCTACGTGCCCCTCGGCATCCTGGCCATGCTCGCCGTCTGCTTCGGCGTGAGCGTCGCCTTCCGCGCCGCGGGCGTCTCGTTCCCGGCCTCGGTCGCGTGCCTCATCCTGCTCTTCTTCGCCTTGCTGCTCTCCGAGGCGGTTCTGGGGGGTCACAGGACGAGGGCCATCGTCGCTGTGATTGATGTGCCGGTGAGATAGATCTCTACACCTCCCATCCTCTAGACAGCTTGTCTGACTGACTGGTGATACCAGGCCGGATGGTCCCTCCGCTGGATAAACATCCTCTTCACGCCCTCCTTCATCATGCTCCCCCTAAGCCCGCCGGTAGGAATCCTCGAAGTCGTCAAAATCATCGCCGTCTTCCGTACGCACTCCCCCCTTCTTCCCAACTTCCCACCCAGACTGACCTGTCCACAGTAATCGGCTTCGTCGTAATGATGGCCCTCGCAGCCTACCTCACCCGCGCCCTCCAACTCCTCCTCGGCTCCTCCAAGCGCGCCATGACCGAGCGCGCGGAGGAAATGGGCAACGAGACGGACGAGATCCCCCTCGCCGACGCGACACCCAACGACTCGGCCCCGGGCTCGCGCACAATCTCCGCCGCGCCGTCGTCCCTGACCCTAGACGTCATCGCGCCGCCCCCGCCGTCGCGGAACCTCCTCCCAGCGGCCACTGACTCCCCCTCCGGCACCGCGACGCCCGTCGAGACGCTCCCTCCCCAGGCCCCCCTCCCGCTCCCGCGGGCGCACCTCTGGGCGTCCCTCATCCGCGCAAACCTCGACGTCGCAATCTACGCCTCGATCCTGCTCTTCGTCGGAGTACCAATCTACTTCGCGACAGGCTACGCGATGCCCCTGCACCTCCCGCTCATCGTCCTGGTCTACCTCGCCGCGTCCTCGATCCCGGCCTCCTGGCGGCAGTACCTCCACCCCGTCCTCGTCTCCTCCCTGGCCTCGGTGTTGCTCATCTGGGCCCTCGCGGCGATCCGCGGGGACACGCTCCCGTCGACGCTGCGGTCCTTCCGCACGGGCGCGAACTACACGTACCTCTGGCTCAACGCCGGCAGCGGCGCGCGCCGGCTGCCGGGGGCGGGGGACATCTTCTCCACGGTGCTGGACGCGGGGATCATTTCGCTGGCGCTGCCGATGTATCAGTACCGCCGCGAGCTGAGGCAGCACGCCGCCGCCATTGTGGTGCCCAACGTCGCCATGTCCGTGGGCTGTCTGTTCTGCTACCCGAAGCTGTGTTATGCAGTCGGTATCGGTGCCGGGAGGTCGCTTGCTTTCGCGTCGAGGAGTCTGACGCTCGCGCTCGCGATACCTGCGACGGAGAATCTTGGTGGGGATGTCAATGCCGTGGCTGCGCTAGCTATCATGAGTGGCATCGTTGGTGTGCTCGTTGGCCAGAGGATGCTGGCCTGGCTTGGAATACCTGAAGGTAAGAGGACCATTGCAGTTCAACTTGATTTCTTTCGAATGAACGAAACTAATGAGATTCTGTTGCAGATGACTACGTCACTCGCGGCGTCACGCTGGGCGCAAACTCGTCCGCCATCGCCACAGCACTCCTCCTCCGAACGGACCCCCGCGCCGCGGCGTTGTCAAGCCTGTCCATGAGCCTGTTCGGCACCATCACGGTCCTGTTCACATCCATACCGCCCGTCGCGGACGTCATCAAGTCCCTGGTCACCTAATAATTTGCGGATTGTATTACCCATGTTGTTGACCATGTCCCGCCCTTCCGCAGCTCCGGACGACCCCTCAAGCAGGAATGCTTGGCGCCAGGCCGCGCCAGAAGCGGCATCTGTCCCCGCGCCCGCCCTCCCACGAGTCCGCCGGCACAACGGAGAAGTCCTTCTTCCGGCCCTCGCCGGTGAACTCAGTCACCACGACGCCCCACGACATCGGCGACGCAAACGGCTCGCCGCCCGTCTGGTTGATGTTGAGCTGCTTGGGCGCCGCCTGGTCCCACTGCGGCCACGCGCCCGTGTCGATGGATGGGTCGCCCGTCTTGACGAAGTTGCCCCAAATCCGACGGAACGCGCGGACGAGGTCCGGGCCCTGGTTCTTGGCCGCGGGGCCGAAGTAGGCGGTCAGGTCGGACGTGTGCCACGCAAAGGGCACCGAGTACTGGTAATGCCACGCGGACTTGGCCGAGAAGGCGTCGGCGAGCCAGTAGCCCGGGCAGACGAACGTCTGCTCTGCCAAGATGTTCTACTCGGCGGCGTTAGAAGGCAGAATGGGGAGGCAAAGAAGAGGAGGACCTACGTTCGCCCGCTGCTGGGGTCCGGTTGCCGACTGACTGACGTCAAGGGCCGTGGGGCCGGTCAGGCCGTTGGTCTCGAAGCGAGTGTCGTTGGCGCCCGAGGTGCTCGGGTTTGCGGCAAGGACCTCGTCGATCTGCGCGTCAGAAAGGTTGGGGAACCAGCCCTTCATCCAGGACACCAGGGCCGAGTCGGTGGTAATGACGGGCGGCGTGAAGAGGGGACCTTCGTTGGCATTGCTCTGTTTCATTGCATCAGACTCTGGCGACGAATGGGCGTGTCGCGCTTGGACTTACACCGACGAGAAGACGCTCGCCGTTGACTCTCTTCTCGCTTAGTTGCTTCGTCGGGAGGCTCTTGATGTATGCCCCGTCCGTGACCGGGTAGAAGGCCCTGAACACTGTTAGCGATGTGATAGCCGTGAAACACGCCTGGGGATGGGTACGCACCAAAGCCCGTACGTCTGCTCGTTGGTCGTGTTATAGTTGGCAGCCTTCAGCGTCTCGGTGTCCTTGCCGCGGAGACACTCGATGACGTCGTCTGCAGAGGCGCAACCCGCATTCTTGGCAAAGGATTGGTATGTCGAGGTGGGAAAGGCGGCATCGTGGTCGTAGTGGAAAGGAAGGTACGGCGAGGCCGCGATGCCCTTATGTTTGTCAGCTTCCATCCTCGTATTGCATCGCCACAACAGCCAATAGCCTACATTCTTGAAGAAGAGCGACCCGAGCTTGCCCTCTCCGGCGAGGGCGTGGTACATGACGGAGCCGCCGCCGGCCGACTCCCCGGTGATAGTGACTCTGTTCCTGTCCCCACCAAACTGGCAGATGAAGCGCTGGACCCACGAGAGGGCAGCGGCCTGGTCGAGTAGGCCGGCGTTGAGGACGCCGTGGGCCTTGACATCGGAAGAGGAGAGGAAGCCGAACGCGCCGAGCTTCGTTTGCGTCAGTTACTTGTGGAAATCTCCCAATCTGGAAAGCAACCCACCCGGTATTCGATCGATACGACGATGAAGCCATTATCGTTGGCGGCGAGGATCTCGGTCATGTCTTGTAGGCTGTCGCCGAAGCCGTAGCCGCCTCCGTGAATCCAGACCATGACGGGCAGGCCCTTGGCACCCTTGGGCGCCCAGACGTTCAAGAACAGGCAGTCCTCGTCGCCGTCAGGCACGTAGGGGAAACCGAGGCCGGAAAGCAGGACCTGCGGGCAAGTCTTGGCGAACTTGGTCGCCGGGATCGTCTCTTTGATCGGGGTCGGGGGCTGCGGGGGTTGCCAACGTAGGGCGCCGGTCGGGGCCGCCGCGAAGCGGATGCTGCGGTTGTGTCAGGTCTCTGCGTCTTGCATGATCTCGAGGAGAGAGGGAAGAGAAGAGACACGTACCCCTTCCAGATGTTCAAGCCGGCGTTGGCATCGTTGTAGCCCTCATACTTTGCGTAGCCCAGATCGACGACCCGAGAGGGGTTCTGCCGGCAGGACGCGGGTTTGACAGCGTCTTTGAGATGCCGCGTCTCTTTGATCAAGTCATGCACAAACGTCGAGGCGACATCGTTCGTTTCTGAGAGCGCAGGTGCCGCAGAGGACAGCGGCGCGAAGGCCATTAAGGAGAGGGCAAAGAAGCTGGAGGATCTCATGGCGAAGGTGGCTTTGTCTGTACCGATGAAGCATGTCAGGCAGTAGGCAATGATAGAGGGCGGATTGGAGGGGATTTATACTCCATTGCGATATCGCACTTCAGTTCGCCATACGACGAGTATGGAATTGAATGATGGCTGATGGCTGATGGCATTGTGTCTGTCTTGCGGTTGCATCAGAGTCCATGGAGTTCGATGCTCAGCACGCCCGACTCGAGTCGCGAGAATCTACATCTTGGGTAGGGAAATGCAGCAAAGCGGCACGGACCGCGCACCTTCACGATCCGACCAATCGTGTCATCGCCAAGTGGCAGATAGGCTATCGTAGCTGTCTCGGGCTGGTGTTTTTTCTCCGAGAAAACACTGGGCGAAGGCCTTTTGCTGGCGGCTGGGAATACGACACCTGCCTCCTTGCAATTCTACACTTCGAAGGTTGCGATAGTTCGTCCAAGGTGAAACTTAGCGCTTTGAGAACGAGGTTCTCGGTAATAAGGGCCCGGGCGAGAAGGAAGCTGGGATGTGGACGGCACACGCATATGTCGGGGACTTCTGAGCTTACTTCCCCCGTCGATGGTCGTATTGAGGGGAAAGAGCTAGGGCTGCTTGATGATCTCGTCCATCCATGCGAGGACCCTTTGGCACTCATGCGAGGAACTTTTGATGGGATGACGTTCGAAGTTTTAGTGCAAATTGGCAAATCGTCCGTCCCTTCTCGAGTGTCTTTGCCTAGAAGTCCAGCCGCTGGAGTAGGAAAGGCCGTGCCGTAGGTAGGTACCTAAGAACAGAATATTGGATGTCAGTCAATGCAAGATGCACGTGGGTGTGTTCGTCTCAAGTCGCGGTGGGTGGACGTTTGATGAGTAAACCGACGTGAGAGGTTGGGTCGGGGAAATAAAAACGGGAAGGTGAGATGCGGATACCTAAACGGACCAAGGCTTCCTTCGTGGCTAATCTGTACCTATCTAGTAAGTCCGGATCTTACTTGCATATGTAGGCACTTGGAGTCCCTGGGCCTGGGCTGTGCTGGGCTTGGGGCCTTGGGTTTTGTCGGTGCCAACTGCTTAAACAAACAAACGAGGGAAATTATCTTCGAGAACATAGTACGTCGGTGCCTGTCTGACCCTGGGCTGAAAAGGCCTAGTCAGCTGCGCTTCCGGCGTCCTTTGGCTGACTGCATCAACGCATAAATCTAGGTCGGTTCTTTGAACTTATTTCCAAATAGTATCTGGGTAGATACAAAAATGACCCGCGAAGACGAAAGAAGTATCTGGACATTGAGGTAGGTAGGTGGCCACTGTATGCTCCTGCCAGGGACATCTGGGTACATGACACGTGACGTGGATGTCGCGACGACAGCTCCTACCCTCACCTACCTATATCTCTACCCAGGTAGTAGACGCAAACGCAGTTGATAAATGGGCAATTAACAAAGTACTGATATAAATGGCAATCCTGGAAGCCTGATCTGCTGTTCTTTTGGCATCGCTGGCGTGTAGCATAGGCGTGTAACTTGTACGACAACGTTGGAACTTGGAAGAGGCCGAGTGACACTTGGACTGTTTGTCGGTTACTAGACAGGCGCGTATCAAGACGTCTGTAGACATTCAACTCGCAATCGTCGTCCGTCACTTCTACCAGATCATCTACGGAACGATACATCCCAAGCAAGGGAGTACATGCTTGCAGCCCTCGCGACTGCGTCTCTGTTCGGCTGTTGCTGTCTTCACTATCGAACTTTCGCGAGGCGAAGTTGCGGAATGCGATCTACGATTGCGTGAGCAAGACCATGAACAACACCTGGTCATGCCGCTTTATAAAGACCATGAAGCCATGTATGCCTAGGTACCTATTTCGATGTCGTACGGAACGTCCATGAAGCCCATGGTGGGTGTTTACCGTGTCCGGGCAGGTACTGCCCATTGTCACCCAGGTCCAGAGGGAAGGAGCGTCGGGGTCACTTCCACACACCACCCACAGAGGAGAGGAAGGAACGGAGACCCAGAGATACCTAGAAAGCCCTCTAATCGGCCATTCCTTTCACCTAACAGGGCCTTGAATCTGGCCGAACGGTAGTGAAGGCCTAAGTGATCCGAGACAGCTCGGGAGACAAATCACATACACACACGTTTCGAGTCGGGTTCGGGTCCTAAGCTGGAGCTCCTTTTTTTGTTCTTTTTTGCTTCTTCTTCCCTTCAACGTTTCCGTAATTTTGTCAAATATCCCACCCGTCCTCTTCGTTACTTCCTTACCGTCGACCTTCGTAATCATGTCATGGCCGAACATGGGACCTCAGCTCCTCGTTCGTCTCACTGAGGCATCCGCGCGCCGATTAGTTCTCATCTTTCCAACACTATCAGATACCAGCGTCCTGCAGAAGATGGAGCCCCCATCAAGTCGATGATACTGTGCGGATAGTCAAAGGATACACTGGCGAGCAGGATGACGACTGGAGAGGAGTGGTACATTATGCTTGACGGGCACAAGGCACCCACCTAATTGATAACTCCCGACACCAAAGGCAGATAATGCTGGCAGAGTAACGAGAACAGGCAGACCTCTCGATCAATCTCCCCCTCTTTGGGCTGCATGCGAGGAACAATCGCATCTGACTCCAAGGAGATACGGACCTCAAACCGCCACTCGAGTTTCCACATCTGACAACAGCGGCACCTGTATATACGTCTCGAGACTCAACTTGCCGCTGCTACTCTGGCCACAATGCGTTGACAGACTGTTCAATGTCCATTGGAACGGTCCCGCAAAGTCCGAGTACTAGTCCGCCCTGATCGGTCCTGGCGCCGGACGCATATCAGGTAGGAGCCGCAAGGATCTGGAAGACAGAAAACACCGCTCCCGAACGCCGCGATACGAGGACGATGGCGGACGGAAATGACGGACGACGAACGACCACCGAACCTCTTCCACGACAACACCAAGCAGTTTACTCATCGCCCACTCTCACTCTGGGCAGTGTGCCTTCGGACGCTTCCGCCTCCTCCTCCCCCCCCCCCCTAGTCGCGTGTGGATGAACTAAATCATCTACCGTGTGTGCGGTCTAGAGAAGAAGCAAGCGCAAAATACGGAGACATCGGTGGCTTCTCAAACAGGCGACAGGAATACCCACATCCAACACGTTCATCTCATATAAAAGCTCCCTAGGAGACCTAACTAATTTGCTATTGTCAAGGACGCCCGTACGGACGGCGGAGAGAGAGACCGCACAAATGTGGTCGTTGTCTCTGACCACGGTTGCTCCCTATTCTCGGTCGGCTTGGTCGTATGTCAGCCCAGCCGGCGCGAGCACATCTCTCCACACCTCGGTGCTTGTGGCTCATCAGAGACAGGTGGGAATACGTCGCGAAAGCTCGGCAACAGAGATGACGAGAGACGAAACACCCCAGAAGCATGGAACAGAAAGATATCTTTAGCCTCCTCGGACCCGTGTCGAACGTGTACACAGAGGAGGAGGATAAGAATCGGTCGTGGCCCAAAAGATCCGGAACATCGAGAACCGTAGCCAAGATCAAAGGATATCGCGAGCATTGTTGGCATGGATGAGAACGTTAAATAAGGCGGCCCACGCACGCTGAGGTGGCTACATATATAGCCCAGTACACCTCTACTGCCCTGAACTTTCTAGCTGCCCAAGATCGCCACTCAAGGCCAGCAGATCCCACGTGTCGATACGGTAAGAGAGAGATTTCTCCTGGATAGTGGGTGGTACAGGATTGCTTGTAGGAGCCGACCGACTCGAGGTCCAAAGGCAGGTAATCACGTACGAGTTCACTACGGAATAACAAGCCAATAGTGACGGACGGGGACAACATGACACCATCCTCAGAAGGGCCATTCCCGTCTTTCTTGTCCAGAATGACAGTCCACATCGACGAAACGTCACTCCACTTCGTTAATGATAAACTCGCATTCCAGTAGCCATACCCAGACCAGACCCTCGTTCCGGATAATCCAGCCGAACTGTCCCCTTCCCAAGCAAACGAACCCATCGAATTCATACAAGCAGGCGGTCGAGCCCGCGTCGTGTTTTTTCCCTTCATCATCAAAGCCTAACATACCCACACACGTGTCCTACCATTCCAGCGCAGAAAGGAAGCAAAAAGGGAGGGCTATTTCCGCTCCTCGAAATAGAACTTGCCCAGACGCTCGCCGCCCTGCGGACTCCCTAGGGCCGCGTTCCCTACCCGCGCCTCGCCACCATCGAGCCGTTCTCGGACGACGCGCTCGGCTGCGTCGCGGGCTGTGGGCGTCGTGCTGGGGTTTGCCTGGGGCGGGAGCTGCGAGGCGGGCACAGGAGGCTTGTTGGTGGTGTCGACAAACATCTCGTCGTCGGGGACGCCGGCGCCGTCGTTGGTCATGCCGTCCATCATGCGCGCGTCCCGCCGCTCCTGCATGGCAGCCGCGCTGACCGGGGTGTCGCCGCCCATGGCCACGTCGCGATTCCGCTGCGTCGGCATGCCATCGCTGCTGAGGCCAGACGCACTACGCTCGAGACCCCAGACGCCGCCCTGGCCGCCGATGCCGGGGATAGGCCGGCGCTGGTAGATGGGACCCGACACGGTGCTGTTGGCGCCCTCGCCGAAGCCGACGAGGCTGGCGGAGCCGTCGTCGCTCATGCGGTCGTCAAATCCACCAGTCGACCGGGTGGCCATGTCCTCATCCATGTGCTCGGGCTCGGCGCCCATGCTGGTGACGGAGTCGGCCTCGCGATAGTTCGTATCCATGCTCAACATGTCCTCGTCCTGGTCACCGGGAGCCGTGCGGGTGCCGTTGTCGTCGCCGACGTAGCTCTCGGTGGCGCTAGCGGTTCCGACTGTGCTCATCTTGGTGACGGCGGTGGGCTGGCCATTGGCGTCAAAGTAGGCCGGGGTGAGGTGTTGGTTCGGCGGGTAGTTGGGGGGGAAGCCGGTGGTGGATGTGGGGGTCGTCTGGGGAGAAAGTGAGGCGGAGCCGGGGTTCTGGTGGTGCGGCGGGGCGCGCAGGGTCGAGACTCGCTCCAGGCCGGCGAGGCGGGAGATGCGATCGGCGCGCTCGGCTTCGAGGCTCGTGGTCGAAGGGTGGTGGGCGTGACCGCGGCCCGCAGGGCCCTGGGGGAGATGGCCCCGGTGGCCATCCTTGATCGCGGTGGTAGAGAGGGCAGATAACGATGTCGTGGTACTCGTGGGGGTGCCGCTGTGTTGGACCGGTTAGCTGGAGCGGGATAGCGACAAGAAGGGAGAGCGACGCACGGCATCTCAGACGGGGTGTCTGGATTGGAAGTGGGAGGTGGGAGGTTGATGAAGGTGGGATGTGGTGCCTGCGTCATGATTGCTAGAGGAAACGTCGACGTTGGAGGGTGTCTGTGATGATGGAGGAGGAAGTCGACGCGGTGGGCGGCGTGAGGATGGCGATGGATGCTTAGGTAGCGACGAAGTCGCAATTCGTTTTCGTTAAGCACGCAGTATCAGCCAAGGGCGGCTCGTCGCAAACGGCGGGCAGCTTGATGGCGGGGTATCGTGGTATCGGGGTATCTTCGTCGGATGTCAATTCTACCGTACGGCGTAACGAGTCGTGCAGAGAGTCAATGGTCTCTCGGGCAGCAGCGCAGAAGAATGTCGCGGGCGTAGTGATGGTCAGGTCGCGGTGGGAGGGAAGAAGAGGAAGAGGTTGCGCCGCCAGAGACGGGCAGAAAGGAGGACAAGACAGGGTCGAGCCGAGCTGATGGCTGTTCGCGTAGTGTATGCTAGAAACACGGTCAGGCAAGGTCAGTCCCCTGATCCATGGGAGTGAAGCGTGCAAAACCACGGTACCTGGTATGGTAATGGGCGAAGCGGAAGCGGACGCAGACAGCTGAGGGCGAGTGGGTTGGTTGGTGGGGGAGGGAGCACCGAGGGGAGGGGTGACGGGGACTCGGGTGGGCAGACGGAGTGCAGCCAAGGGCAGGAGCAGGAGGGAGCTGCTTCCTGCTGCCACTGGACTGGCAACTGCTGTTGCTCCTGGCACCTTCCTACTGCTGAGCCTATGACGTAGGGCCCGGTACCCTGTCAAGCCCCACTTGGCTTGTGCGATACTACGTACCGGATGAGGCCATCAGCTTCTCCCTTTCTCCGCTTCTTATTGGACAAACAATACTATGAGATCGTGATTGGGTTCGGCCACTGAACCCTCAGGCAGCGACCATCTTGCACTGTGCGGAAGCTGTAGTTGGACCCTGATTGCTACTGGTAGCGTCCTTCAGGAAGGGTTCATGGGTACCTAGGCTAGGTAAGTAGGTATCTGGATAGGCCCCTGGGAAGTTATGTATTGCACTATTCGCAGTGATGCCATCCTGCATTTCATCTCTCGAATTATGTCATCCCGCCTCTTGTTTTAACATCAAGGAAACTCCGGCCGAATATCCTCCCAAGGGCACCCCCAAACCCGATCGGACTTTTTTGTGTCGCCAAAATTCCGGAAATCCGAGTTTAAGCGGACGATAGGCTTGTCTCTTGAAGTTATCGCGAACTGAGCGGCATAAAAACTTCATCTGCATACAGATACAAAGCTTGATTTTCGTTTGCGGAATGCTGCTCACTTCAACTAGCCATTTAGATGGCCTGTGTTGCCTTGCTAGATGGAAATCACGCCTGGCATTGGAGGGTTACACAGAGCTCAGCTTCGTGCTCAGCTGTCTCTCAATTGGACCGGGATGCTTACGTCTTGCTGACGGGGCTCCGCCACATCAGGCTATGATGCCGGAGCCTGGTGGCCTGTCGGCCTTTTTAAAGTAGATAGACGCGAACAAGTTCAACATAGTCTGATGGGCTAGCTGCCTCACGCATCTCTCAATTATCCCCATTTGTTTGTCGCAGAGAATCGAAACGCCTCTTGGGAGCGCACAGTTATGTCGGGATTTCCTTCGGACTCAGGGCTAGAGCTCCAGCCTCTGATGACACGCCGATCGTCCTTCGACCAACCTCAGCCCCCATCTCCCGACATACTCTGTACGAATTCCGTCGCAGACCACGATTTCAGGCACACGGGATACGACCACGAGACAAAACATGGGCCAAAAATACAAGCAGTCAGCTTTGGAGATACCACGCCGAACACTGGCCAAGGGGACTGCGCTTCCGGAGATATCAAATCTCAACAGATGGATATGAACGACACTTCACCGCCAAATGCAGCTTGGCAGCCAGCTTGGCTACGTCGTAGGGTTTTCGCAGCCTTCTTAGCCTTGTTTGTGGCCATGACGGTCGCCATTTCAGCACTCCTCTCCTTCTCTGAGTACAACGACGGTGTGTCGGACATTCGCCAAAGTTTTGCGTATGCGTGGAGGTTCGGTCCAACGATCGGTAATCACATCTTACCCCTTCAACATTTGTCGCAAGATTCTGTACTAACACCTCTTGCAGTTCTTACTGTTGTTGCCGCACTTTGGGCAAGAGTCGAGCTTCAGGCCATGAGGTACATGCCTGCCATTGCGATCAGCGCCGACGAACAGCAGCGCCAGCAAAGATATTTGCTTGACTATATTTCGTTGCTGTACCCCAAAGCAATAATTCAGGCAATCCGGCAGAAACACCATCTGGTTTACCTCACTTCATTGATATCGATCCTTCTCAAGGCCCAGGTTGCTCTTGCACCTGCTCTGTTCACTTTCATCGATATCCAGATTGAAATCTCGACACCCACAGACCTTCTGGATTCATTCAATGTGACTGGAAACTTTTCAGGCGAATATTCCCGATATGGGCGTGGAGATGGAAGTCCCTACTACCTTACGCGTGCAGTCAGAGACTTCAGTATGCTTTATCCTTTCGGAGTCACCAGCAACATCGCCTACCAGACCTTCAGGATGTCTAACGTAGGCGTTGGTGACGGTCGAGGAACTACTGAAGTGCCACTGAAGGCCGTTGTTGACGGAATTTTCGTTGAGACTCCTTGCCGAAAACTAGAGAGGCTATCTTTTGTGAATACCACATCCCCCCCCGAAAGCTCTCTATCAACTATACACGATTTCGAACTATTTTTCGAAGGCTGCCATTCCGCCTTTCCTATATCCTTTGGTCTGAAAGAGGACAACAACAGTTATCTATGGGAAATGGACACAGACCATTCACCCTCGAGGTGTCCATCTCTCCCGAACCAGGGGAAGAAATTGATTTACTTCGCGGGTCTACTCAACACTACAACCAGTAACAGATCGCACATAGAATTTGCAACTGCGGCTGCTATTGTTTGCTCGCCTTTTGCGTGGCTACAGCAAGTACAGGTTTTCGACGATGGTATCAACCCCCGAGTCGAGATACTGCCCAATGCAACGAAGTCATCAGTTGCTGCGGATATGTGGGCCCTGATGCTCGCTTCCTTCCCCCAGGAAGATTCACCTCATGTCCCAACCACGGACAATATCCTCGGCCCGCTGAAGTTTGATCGATACAATGGCAAGGTCGTCGATCCACTTGACACGTCGATTTACGACAGTGAGATATTACTCAACTCTACCGTGGATCTCTTCCGACGTATGGGCCCGTTCATCAGTCACTATAAACTCCGAATGAGCGCCCAGACTAGTTTGGGAACTAAGGGCGCATTAGTTCAAACTTGGAGGAGGCTGAGCTTGAATCGGAGAGTCGGGAGTTTGATGATAGGCGTTTTTTCCATCATCACCTTCCTCAACATCATCTTGCTTCTAAAACATAGTCGAATAGCTCGACTGGCCATATGGCACCGAGATCCAGCAACGATATTTGGACATATGGCCTTTCTTCGCCATCAGCCGGGACTCCCCAACGGAATACGAAAAGATGTTGCGGCCCTGCCCCCCGACAAGGTCAAGACTAGCTGGGCTACCTCATCGTACTTGCCACTAGCCCTCAGAAGTGGGCCGCGCATCCTGGTTGCGACGTTTCTCCTCGGCCTGATAGCCTGTGTAATCACAACACAGAGTTTGTCAGATTCATCCCATGGACTTGTGGCTCTGAATATCGTCGAAGAAAACAACACGCACTTGCTGTGGACACTTATCCCAGCCCTGGTCCTGCTATCGGTATCGTTATACGCCAGCTCTTGTGCTATGGCGCTCCGAATACTCCATCCGTTTTGGCTGCCCACGTCAGAGACTTGCGACACAGCAGAGCTCGATCGGTCACTTTTAGACATGCTGAGTATCAGAGCATTGTATCGATCGGTTCAACTGGGAGCCCATGCAGTTACCACATCGCAGTTCTTAGCGTTCGCCTGCGCGATCTTGACAACTCTTTCATCCGTTCTCCTGACTCCAGAGGAGTTCACGCCGGCGCCCCGGCCTACGAGTCTTCGACAAGCAACGAAATTTGGTACACAGCCCGTTGATCTCATACCAGATCCCGTGGAAACTCGCAAGACCCTCAGCAGCTTGTTATTACGTGGAGAGAACGCCAACTTCACATATCCACGCAACACCTATTATGACCTTGTTTTCCCATCTCTCAAACATGGACATGATTCACCGAATGGGGAAATGAATTCAATAAACTGCGTTGATCTTCCAGCCGCACAAATCAGGTCAAAATGTGCGAGATTGCCTGTCGATCGCATTGACATTATGCCCTCGCCATTGTCAGACAATGTGGTGTTCGGGTTGGCAATCCCATGCATCTGCACGAACGGCACAAGGTTCTATGAGGAGTACAAGATGGCTTACAACGTTCCCGAACGCAGTAGTAACGAGCCACAAACTTATTACTATTTTGGCTTTCCGGCGCGCGGAAGAGGAGTACGTGTAGGTCTAAGTCTGGCACCTGATTGCCAGCCTGGCCTCGACCGCGGTTCCTTGGACACTCCCGGTTCGAGAAAAGACACCTACATATGGGGCGCCTACTCCCCGACTGAACGAAAGTTTACATCTCTCTCGGCCTGGCAATGCAGCTATGAGTGGTCCGAGGTGTCAACAAATACAAGCCTGCGGCTCGTCGACGGAGAATTGGAAGTGGACCGGGCGAATCCTCCAAGGCCTGACTACTCAACACTGAAACCATGGAAGCCTGCCTTTGACATTCCGGACCCTCTGCATCGACTGAGAGGAGGGTATACTACGGGAACAAGTGTCTTCCCCGAAGCAGTGTTCAACGGCGTGTCGGCCTCCTTGTTTGATCAAGTCGCGCTTCTAGTACAACCGTATGGACCATTTCCAATGGAAGATCTCGGTGATACCGAGAAAGACGAAGAAATACTAGCAAAGCTTCGCCGAGACTTCGGATTCGCAGCCGCCCAGCTAGCCAACGTCGAAAATCGTATAGCCATATATGGTACTCCCAATACCGAGGACAGCTCCGAACCCCCTCAGGTCCATGCAACCATCAACTACAAGCCACAGGTGCGACTTGTCCAAAACGCAGGGCCGGCCTACGCGATAGTCGCAATCCTCTCAGCCGTTCTCTTGGCCAATATCTGGAACCTATGCTCAGCCGGCCTACGGCGATTTGGCGGAACGCGGAAGAGGTTGTTTCTCGACATGGACGTGAGAGGCGTTGCCCCGGAAGATTCTGGCAGTTTCGCAGCGATGGCCTGTCTGTTGCGTGATTCGAACGTTTACGACCATCTGCCCTCGAATATCGAATCGCTTTCGGACGCTGAACTTCATGGCATGCTTTCACACCTCAGCTTTCGAATGGGCTGGTTTCAGAGCAAGGATGGTTCGAAGACGAGTAGGCACTTTACGATCGGTGTTTTGGACGATCCAAACACAGTGTTCTTGGGTGGGAAGCGTGATATGGCGGAGACAGACGATAAGGGTGAGAGTACAACGTCCTGATGGTTCACTTCGTGGTTAGTAATGCGTCAGATGTGCGTCTAGTTGTTTCGGAGGCAGGCAGTAGGAAATGACTCGCAGAGTTGAAATTGTTGTCCTTGAAGACTCAGACTTTCTCACAACTCGTTCAACACAGTCAAAAGAGACCTAGGCAGAGTTAGATGTGTTAAACAGGAGTTTTGCTATTGGGTCGACCGCCTTTGGCTATCTGGGCGACCCCTACCTTTTAGAATAATTAGTTCTTTAAAGTACTTTTAGTACTACTTTACGTAGTATTATATGTAGAACTTTAGGAAGGGCTTAATCAGTTAATTACTCTAGTACTAATAACAGCTTTAGTAACAGTAATAGCTTTATTTAATAGTAATAGTAATAGTAACGGGGATAGTAACAGTAAGGAATAGTGATAGCAACAGGGACAGCAATACCAACAATAACGGCAACGGCAACGGGGACAGCAACGGCAAGGGATAGCGACGGCAAGGGATAGCGACGGCGAGGGACAGGGACGGCGACGGAGATAGCGACGGCGAGGGGGTCGCCCGGATAGCCAAAGGGGGTCGGCCTAATAGCGAAACTCTTAAACAGGGCGATGTGCAATTTGACCTCGCAAGTATGTTCTCCGCAGATCCATGCAGCTTTTCCTCCCAACCTTCCCCTCTCCGGCGCAACCCAAGCCCTAAGTTACTTCAAAAGACGCCTGGCGTAAAGTCAACAACCCTCGCCTTCAAAACGATCTTGCCGACCTGCTCCACAAACGCCAGATGCGCGGGGTCTTTGCTGACGTAGTAGTCACGATCCTCCGCGCTCTCAAACTCGACGACAAAAACGTGCGTGATACCGCCCTGATTTCCCTCGGGACTATTGTCCAATCCGCCGATGACGGACTTGATGTAGGCTTTGTTCGATGTCGGATGGATGCATTGGTCCTTGAGGGCAAGAAACGCGTCGCATACCTGGGTTGGTGTCAGTCTCGATGCAAGACAATGCCGTGAGGGAGTCTGTGATAGAGAGGACGTACTGCCTTGATTTCCTCGGTGGGGACAAGTTCCTTGAACTGGAACTGGACGATGTGGACGATGCTCATTTTGGCGGGCTCGTGGGTTAGTCGCGATGTTGTTGTTGAGGAGAAGGTAGCACATTACCTCATTGAGAACGAGTCAGCCGCTGATAAATGGGCACCTCATACAATGTTGCGGGGTAAAAGGATCTTCGTCCAACTCTGCATCAGAACCGCATATTCAATGCGCTCGGAGGTTGGACGCTTTTCGTTGGTCCCGGAAATGAATATATCCGGATGATGTATGTGCCGTATGTTCTGCTCTGGACCATGCTCACTGACTGCAAATTCAAACTGCCGCGGTCACGGTCCACCGGGCCACGAGCTAGAAGCTTGCGAACGCCCTACGGTGTGTGTCGTGATCCGGCCCACGGGACTGCATTCTACCCCTCTCGAGGCGATTGAAACCCGGAAAACGCGACCGTAAGCGGCCAGATGGAGTTCTTCGGTCTCGGCCGCAGCCACGTTAAATGCAACAGACACGTGCCTCGGGCCGCGGTAAGGTCCTTGGCTACGGCTTTGCAAAGAGAAGAGCCGTCGGAGGAACGAGCGTTGCTGAAGGCCGAGCTCCGACTGACCTCTGCGACGGCTGCGGACAGCGGATCTCTTCGATTTGTTCGTATCGGACGGATGGTTTGCAGGAAGAAAAAGCTCCATGTCTGCGCAGACAAACGACCTAAGTAGACAACACTTCAGGGATAGCCTCACAACCCCTAAAGCAGCTGTATCGGCGAAGCAGTATAAACGAGGACTCCCAGTCAAACCGGACGAACTTTCTAATTATAGTCCTGCGCCGAATTTACTTTACTTTACAGAGTCCTTACTCGAGTTAAAACCTGACGAACCACTGCTACCTTGCCGCCTGTCCACGACGGAGGTTGGACCTAATGTGGCTGACGGAGCGGGTGCTACAGCCAACGAAGCGAGCTATCTGGGCATTCGTCAGTGATTTGCTAAGGATCATAATATCGCGGATGAAAATGTGCTTCGAGACTGCGAGATTGGGCGCCATCTTAAGAGCTCTTTTGTGGAGAACGAGACCGCCGTTCTAGCGGTAGTCGCAGGGTAGATCGATGTGGAGCTAGTTTAGCAGATGCTTTTTGACTTGGGCTTGCAAAAGGTCTGATCCAAATCTATGGAATGTGGTGTGCGTCGCAGTTTTGAGTGATCAAGAAGCCAGCCCTTCGCAGCCTACTCATTGTCCTTATCGCCCCTCTTACCGACCAAGCAATACAGTACATCAAGGCGAGCGCATCCATGACTGCGTGCTGACACTTGCGGGACTCGGCAGATTCTTCCACCATGATTCGCCAGCGACGCGATACTCAGCCGCACAAGGCTGGCGGCAAGAGCGACTTCCCCTCTTTTGCAAACTTGCTTGAACGACCATATTGAACACATTAACCATCAAGTTTCCATCTCCAGAGATCGATATGCCGGCATAGGTCCATTCCTGCTGTAGAATCCTCTCCGACCGACTTCCAACCGGCTCAAGAACACATCTGACCGACCGAGATATGGCGCAGCAACGGAGCCGCGACGATTACAAGGTAGCTTGGATTTGTCCGCTTGAGGTGGAGCAGATCGCAGCAATGGAGATGCTTGACGAGGAACATCCCGCACTGCCGAAGTCCCCAGCAGACCACAACGTGTACAGCCTGGGGAGCATCAACGGCCACAATGTCGTCATCGCCGGTCTGTATCAGCCTGGCAACTGCCCCGCGGCTACGGTTGTTGCACAGATGAGGATGACGTTTCCCAACTTGCGCTTTGGTCTTTTGGTTGGCATCGGTGGTGGAGTTCCAGTTGAGACGGACAACGGGATGATACGGCTGGGTCATGTGGTTGTGAGTAAGCCTGCGGATGGACACTCCGGCGCTCTGCAGTACGATCACGGGCAAGCGAGAGACGGCCGGTTCAAGCGGACGGGTGCTCTGGCGCCACCACCGGCAGTTCTCCTCAATGCTGCGCAGGCGCTCGCAGTGCAGAGGGCAAGGCTGGATGTCGATCCGGTGCAGCACGACGTCCATCGAATCGACATAACTCGCCGTAGCCTTCGACGCTTCCAGTATCCCGGCGAGCAAAACGATCATCTCTTCCCGTCAGACTACGTCCACCGACGTCAAGGAGCACCTTGCGCCACCGAATGCGACTCATCGAAGCGCATACCTAGAACGAACGATGACGAGAACTCGTATGTTGTTGTGCATAGGGGCAACATCGCATCTGGAGAGCTGGTGGTGAAGGATGCATCGTTGAGGGACACGCTGGCTCCGCAACACGGGCTGCTATGCTTTGAGACGGAGGCTGCGGGGGCGATCGCCGACTTTCCCTGCCTTGTCGTGCGCGGCATCTCGGACTACTGCGATTCGCACAAGAACGACGTGTGGCACTGGTACGCAGCAGCTGTGGCGGCAGCATATGCTCGACAGCTCTTCTTCCATCTGCCGGTGGATGAGGTGCAGCGGTGAGAGGAACCCTCCAGTTGGAAATATAGGTCCTCAGTTTTGATAGCTGATATGAACCAATTAGACGCCCTGGCTTTGAAACACAGACAGGCTCTGATTCGTATACACTCCCCTTCAAACTGCCTGGAGTCAACAGCGTGAACCACTTTGTGGCTAGGCAAGAAGAACTCGGGCGGCTTCACCAAGCATTAAAGTGGACTGGAGAGCGCCGGACGGTTGTTTTGCACGGCCTAGGTGGTATGGGTAAGACGCAGACGACGGTAGCATTTGCGAAGAGAAATCGCGCCGACTATTCCGCAGTGATTTGGTTTGACGCGAGGGACACAACGGCCCTCAAGTTGAGCTACCAGCGTCTAGCTCAGCGAATAGTGAGCGAGGGCACGCCCACGGCATACGTCCAGAATGCGCTTACCAACGGGGACCTCGATGAGGTAGTTGGATCAATCAAGCGATGGCTAAACGAGCCAAAGAACAATCATTGGCTGGTTATCTATGATAACTACGATGATGTCACACTTCGAAACAGTCGTAGTGCCATTGAAAAGGTAGTGTCTGGTACAGGCAATGAGAACGATACCGGCGAGACGGGTTCGAAGGCCTACGATATATGGCCCTTTCTCCCTGACACGGAACATGGTGCTGTCCTTATCACCACACGATCGTCATCTGTGAAGCTTGGACAGCGCATCCAACTTGGGAAGCTAGCCGACCTCAAGGACGGTCTGGCGATTTTGGCATCGACTTCTGGCCGCACCGATCTTGGCAAAGGTAAGGCTAGAAATTCTTGTGTGCGATCTGACTAACACTATGCAGATCCCGACGCTACATCACTTATAAAGAAGCTCGATGGTCTTCCGCTCGCACTCGCAACAGCTGGGGCTTACTTGGACCAAGTGGCGACCAGCTGCAGGGAGTATCTTGCGATGCATGAAAAAGCATGGCTGCGCTTACAGAAAGAGAGCCCAGAGTTGATGGAGTACGATCGTGCGTTATATACCACATGGGACATCTCACTGCGGCATATCAAGCGAAAGAATCAGTACGCCTCCAAGCTCCTTCGACTATGGGCATATTTCGACAACTACGATATTTGGTATGGGTTGCTGCGGGCGGGAAATTCGAAAAACCCACGTTGGCTTGGCAAAATGACAGAAGACAAGCTTAGTTTCGAGGCAGTGATGAGGGTTCTCTGTGAGTACGGACTAGCAGAGCCAAATGCGCACAGCCAGGAGGTAGAGCCGGAATCGACAGGATACACCATGCATGGGTGTGTTCATGCGTGGACTATCCACGTGCTCAATACGGAAATCAGCCAAGAACTAGGTTGGATTGCGATGCAAAGTGTGGCCTCACACGTACCTAGTCGGGAACAAAGCAAGTACTGGGTAGTGCAACGACGGCTCTTGCAACATGCCGACCGATGCGTCAAAGCTTTCGAGAACAGTTCAGATGAGGAAGCCAGTCCGTGGGTGTTCCATGCGCTTGGCCTTCTCTACACCGATCAGGGCCGACTGAAAGATGCCCAGGCTATGTGCGAACGGGCTCTTCAAGGTTATGAGAAGGGATGGGGCCCAGACCACACATCAACACTCTCAACAGTCAACGAACTAGGCCTGCTCTACAAAGCTCAGGGTCGACTCCAAGACGCCGAGGCTATGTACCAACAGGCCCTGCAAGGCTATAGGAAGGCGTGGGGGCCAGACCACACATCGACACTCTCAATAGTCAACAATCTAGGTAATATCTATGCCGACCAGGGCCGACTCCAAGACGCCGAGGCCATGTACCAACAGGCTATACAGGGCAAGGAGAAGGCGTGGGGCCCAGACCACACATCAATATTCGACACCGTCAACAATCTAGGTAACCTTTACGCCCACCAGGGCCGACTCCAAGAAGCTGAGGCCATGTACCAACGGGCTGTACAGGGCAAGGAGAAGGCATGGGGCCCAGACCACGCATTGACACTCAACACGGTTAATAATCTAGGCGTCCTTTACGCCGACCAGGGCCGACTCCAAGACGCCGAGGCCATGTACCAACGGGCTATACAGGGCAAGGAGAAGGTATGGGGCCCAGACCACATATCAACACTCGACACTATCAATAATCTAGGCGTCCTTTACGCCAACCAGGGCCGACTCCAAGACGCCGAGGCTATGTACCAACGGGCTATACAGGGTAAAGAAAAGGCATGGGGCCTAGACCATACATCAACACTCGATACGGTTAATAATCTAGGCGTCCTCTACGCCCACCAGGGCCGACTCCAAGACGCCGAGGCCATGTACCAACGGGCTCTTCAAGGCTATGAGAAGGCACTAGGGCGAGACACTGGAAGAACATACGTTCCCGCCTTGGATACGCTGGAGAACCTTGGAGCCTTGTTTGAGACCCTGGGAAATGCGGAAAAAGCAATTGAGCACTATGAACGCGTGATGATTGGTATTAAACGGGATTCTGGACCTCAAAGCCAACGTTATCGCACCATGATCAGTAAGGTCGAACTGTTGACAACGAGGAAGCGAGAGGCATTTCAAAGGCCACATACATCAACATCTAAACGGACCAGAAGGCACTAGCTGAGAGACCGGAACCAGCTAAAACGCAAGCGTCGTTCGTTATATGATTTTGGCGGGGCGTTGCCGTAGTTGCTTGTAGGCCGTTTATTCAGCATTGAGGATGGTGTAGCAATCGAGTAATATTTGTTGATCTAATTCTCGAAGGGAACAATCAGCTCAGTACATAATTCGGACCTTGAACGATGCGGGTGTACTTGTTGTCAAGGTTCTCATTCTCGAGGGTCCCGCTGTCATCTTACTTCGGCTTGCACCTGGCTCTCGGGGGCTTAAGTCTCTCGACTTGAAGGGTAGCACCGATGAAGCTGACGTTTGCTTGGACCCTCCGGACGGCAATGGGGGCTGCAAAACAGTCGTCGCTCGTAGAAGCGTAAGCTGGGTCAAGGTTCTCGGGCTATGTGAGCAACCTGGGGTTCGCTTTAGTTAAGCTTATTTGGTAGTGGCTTTAACTGTGTGCACTGGTAAATATTAGGAATGAATTGTTTTTGACCCGCCCGAGATACAAAGGGAGAGAAGTGGAGGTCAAGGATCGCGATGGCGAAGTTCTCCGTATGCATCTGTCACGCGGCTAAGTACGAGTGGTTAAAGTAAAGTAAAGTAACGGCTTAATCTCTAAGTCCTACAATATACAGGAGCAAAAGTAAAGGCCCCCTTATAAGGGCTAAAGATAGAGTAAAGTCACTTAAGTAAGCCACAGAAGTAAGTAGTTACTTATATATACAGCCCTAAATAGCTTTAACTATTATAATACACCCCCCTAAACTTAAAAAAAGTCTAAAAATACTATACTTATAGCTTCCTAATACGTAGCTAAAAATATATATATTAATATTTAATAAAAAAGAGTATAAATAAAAGTTTTTGTTTTATAAAAGAAACTAATAAATAAAATAAAAATCCCTTTACTTTATTAATACTACCCTTACTTTATTATAATACTTTATTACTATTACTAAAGAGTAGTTATACTTTTATTTATATAGTAAGAAGTAAGTAAAAAAATTAATAAATATCCTTAAGTACTTTTAATTAACTAAATCTATACAAATACTTAGCTTAAAGTAAATAAATAATAATTCTTTAAGGGCCCTAATTTCTTTTTTTTTCTTCCTTTAGTAATAATATTACTATAAAGTATAAATACCCTTAGTTTTACCCTTAATACTATAATACTATACTTTATATAGTTTAAAGGCGTCTATAGTATTTAGTTTAAAATATAGTATTTTAATAAGTTATATAGTATAATAATTAATAACACTTTTAAAAAAAAGTAAACTAAACTTATATATATAGTACGCACTATAAAGTATATAAAAAATAAAGTTAATAAAGAGGCCGTAACTACTATAGTWACTATAGTAGTAGCTACTAATACTACTATTAGTATATTTAATTATCTTCCTTTTATACTATTAATACCTATACTAATATATATTTTAATTTAAACTAACTTAATAACTCTAGTAGTAAAAAAGGCTTTAAAGAGCCTTTTAAATAAAAAACTACCCCCGCCCCCCTTAATAGTAAGTTTATTTATTACTATTTTAATTAAACTATAACTAACTTTATATTTATATAAATTCTAAAAAAAAAAGCGCCTTACTTAGTTAACTAACTATAAAGAGTTTATAACTTTTTAAAATAAGTTAACTTTACTTTTATTACTATAAATTTATACTAACTATTTAAATAGCTTTATACTATACTAAAGAAGTAGCTTTAGCTACYTCTACTAACTAGTCTACTATAACTAAGGGAGAGACTATAAAAAAAAGAAGTTTAGGGCCTTTTAATAATATACTTCTTTCTACTCTTAAAATACCTAAACTACTCCTAAATAGTTATAATAAGTTTAGTTATTTTATAGTATTTTTTAAGTTTAGTTACTAACTTTACTCTAGTATAATTAAAAGTATAGTAGTTTTTAATAGTAAAAGTATTTAACTTAAAACTCCTACTTATATTTAGTATATTTATAGTATACTAACTAATAGGGACCCTAGTATATATAATACCCTAACTAATAGTTTAAAGTATTATTATTATAAAAATAAAAAAAAGCTTTATACTCCCTTTCCTAGTAATAACTTTATTTAGTACTAATAAAACAGGTTTTTTATTATAAAAACTATAGTTTAGTATAGAAATACTAAGTATTATATCCTTATAGCCTTTAATAACATAAAGGCYTAGCTTTTACTAGTATTAATACTAAAGAGTAAAAGTAGTAATTAGGGGTATACTCTTTTAAAAAAAGAAAAGGAGAAGGCTTTAGTCTTTTTAATACTAGCTCCCAGAGTTAAAATAACCTTTATAAAAACAACTCCTTTAAAGTTATTTAAAGTAGTTATAACTCTATAAACTCCTAAAAAAGTAGTTAAAGTAAGTATTAAAGAGTATTCTTTTATTTATAATAAAAAGCCCTTATATTTAATTATTACTTAAATAAACCTTAATACCCTAGTTATAGTTAACTTTAACTAAAGTATAGCCTCTTTATTCTAGTCCGTATTAAATATATTTAAAGATACTCTATAAATTAAATATAAAAAAGTATAAGTCTACTTTAGTAGTAGTAGTATTACTCAACTCTAACTTAGTATAAATCTACTTTAGTAGTAGTAGTAATAATAATAGTATAAATCTACTTTAGTAGTAGTATTAATAGTAGTAGTAGTATTTAGTTTAGTAGTAGTACTTAGTATAGTATAGTAGTAGCTTTTTTATAAAAGCTTTTTATACTTTTTAGTCCTTAAGCTAAAAGGAATTAAATAAACATAGGTCTAAAGCTATATTTACTTTATATACTCTCTTTACTTTTTATAATATATAACTTAATATTTTWAAAGTTAAAAAGTACTTTAAACTATTTAAACTTTAAAAAAAAAAGTACTTTAATAAAACTATTAGTAGGTATTTTATTAGTTAGTATATAAATAACGTTAAATAACTTTTTAATATACTTTTAATAAAGCTATATATTTTATATATTAATATAGTAAAGTTATATTAAAATACGTTCTTTTTCCCCTACTATAAAGTATATAGTTTAATAATTATTATAGTAAATTTACTATATATTACTTAATTTAAGTTTAAAGTCTTTAAAAAGCCTTTTAAGGGTAATTATTTCTTTTATAGTATACTTAAAACTAAAAAGTTTAGTTTTAATTATTAAAGTTATTATAGTATTTTACTTTATAGTTTTTTATTAAATAGAGCTACTAAAAAGTAAAATAATATATTCCTAAAATAACCTTTATATTTCTTTATTATTTATAAATAAAGTATCTTTAATAATTAAAAGTACCTATACTCCCCTACCCCCTAAGTTATTATAATAAAGTAAAAAGTAATAAGTATAATATAAGTAATAAATAACTTAATTTATAGTAATTTAGTATTTATAAAAAGGGTTTATTAGGAATTTTAAAAGAATAGTATAAATAAAAGCTATATTAGAGTAAATTATAATTATAGTATATAGAATTAAACTAATTTTTTTTAATATAACTTTACTTTACTACTAATAGAGTCTTTAGTATTCTTTTTAAGGGGGGTAAGTAGTAATAGAGTTAAAGGGTAGTAAGAGTCTATAAAACTAAACTTCTCTATAACGCGTTAAATATACTAATTATAAGTAAAATAGATCTTTTTTACTTTATAGTTATAAATAACTTAGATCCTAAAATACTACTTAATAGTTTTTTACTCCTTAAGTTTATACTTTACTTTAATACCCTTAATAATTTACTTTACTTTTATAATATTATTTTTATAGTATATAATAAAAATATTATTAATATAAAAGAGGATAAGTATATAGTAGTTATAGCTTTAAAAGAAGCACGGGTTTTTATTAGTTAGTATAAACCTAAGGCTTTAAAGGGTTAAAAAGAACTCTTTATACTAAAAAAAAGGAGTATTCCTAAGGCTATAAAGGGTATAATAAAGTTTAAGGAGCTTACTACTCTACTTAAAGCCTTTTAAAAAGTAGTAAATAACTAGTAAGTTATTTAGTCCCCTTTTAGTATTTAAAAATATATTAATAACATTAAACTAATTAACTTTAAAGTTAAATTATACTATAAAGACTATAGTAACTCTAAAAGTATAAGTTATAAGTATAGCTATATAAGTCTACTTAAGGGGATACTTTTTTTAAAAATCCCTATAAACATAGAGCCTTACTTTATAGTACTAAAAGTATCTATTCTTATTAAGTTTATATATAAATACCTACTTAAGGGGAATTAACTTTACTTTAGCCTTATAAAAGTCTATAACCTTCTACGCCTCTATTTCTTTAAACTTAAATACTTTATTATTCACTACTTTATAAAAGTAGTCTTTTAGTTTTAGTAGTAGTAAGTAAATACTCTAGTAAGTAGTTAAAACTTTACTAAACTAGTTTAAGTAGACTTTAGTTTTTAGTATAGTAGACTTAGTTTACTTTACTTTATTAATTAAAGTAAAAACTACGTAATAGTACATATAGTATCCTTAAGTTACTTTTTCTAAAGTATAGTTATAATTTAGTATATATATATTAAAAAAAGTATCCTAGTTACATTTAATATTAAAGAACATAAAGTAGTTATAAAAGTATAGTAATCTTTATAACTTTACTTTAAATTAACTTAAATTTTTATAGTTATATACTTACTCTAATCCCTTTAAAAGGCTACTTAGTTCCTTTATATCTATATATAGTTATATTAAGGAAAAAAGTAAGTTACTTCTTTAGAGTAAAAAAGATTTAGCCTTTATATTCAGTTCTTATAAAGCTCTAGTATTAGTTACTATAATAATTTTATTTTTAATTCTTTTATAAAAGGAGTCGACTTTTAAAGTAAAGAGCGGGTTAGGGGACAATAGTAGTTTATTAGTTTAACGTATACTAGTAAAGAGTACAGAGCTTTTTACTCCTTATATATAACTTTAAGTCTTTTTAAGTACTAGTATAGAGTCTAGAGTTAATAGCTATCCTCTATACTAGTTAAATAACTTTAGTAGGGCCTTTAAAATACCCTTACTAGGGTTCTTAGCTACTAGGTTAAGTATTAATAAAAATAGTTCTTTTTTATTATATATTAATAAAGTATTAATTATTTTAGGGACACTTAGAACTTAAAGTTTAGTATTAAAAAAGGAAATAGACTCTTAAATATCCTTAACTATAGTATAAACTACTTTACTTTACTCTACTACCTTTATATTTAACTTTAAATAAAACTTTATTTTATTAAAAGTTATATTATATATAATAATAACTTATTTAAATAAAAATACTTAAATTTAATAAAAATTATAAGTATTTAGAATATAGCCTATAAAGTATTTAATATATACTTTTACTTTTACTTTAAAGTTACGTCTTCTTTAATTTACTTTATAGTTTTTTTTAAAAGAGTATACTCTATAACTATACGCATATATCTAGCCCTAATAAGGGTAAAGGTCGCGCATTAAAAGGGCCTAGTAAGAGGGTTCCTACTAGTAAAAGTACTAGTAAAACTAGGCCTCTTTAACTTAAATTAAAAAAAACTATACTTTTTACTTAAAAGGACTTATATTATAAAAAAAAGCTATAGCTATAGTTACTTTAACCTATAAAATAAAAAAGAAGCTAGACGCCTTAAGTATTTTAATAACTTAAAGTATTATTTTTTATTTAGTATACTTACCCCCTCTATTTAATTCTTTTATATATAATAAAGTTATTTTAATTTTAATTCCCTTTTTTAGAGTTTATTATTAGTACTTAATATAACTATATATTATAATTACTATATACTTAACGTTTTAATAAATTTTATAAATAAATATACTATACTACTTTACTACTTAGTATTTAAATATCTTTAGTATATAAAAAATAAATTTATATTACTTATTAATACAAGGGAAAGTAAAAAGACAGCTAGTATACTTATCTTTAATTACTATAAACTAGTAACTTTAATTATACCCCTTAAAATAGTTAAAAAGATCTTAGTAAATCTATTTATACAGCTTTATAGTACAACTCTTAAAGGTTTACCTTAAGATTACTTAAGTAGTATAAGTTGTTATATAATACTTATATTAAAAGTATATTAGGCTTTTAAGTTTTACCCTCTAAGTATTATACGGGAGATAGTTAAGTACTTTAGGTCCTAAGTAACTAAATTAAAGATACTATATAAAGGGATTATTACTCTAGTCTCTTAGTTAATAGTAAAACTTTTAAAAAGCTATAACTAATATAGCTACGTTTATAGTAGTAGTAAAGTTAATAGGGATATATAGGGATATAAAGTAGGAGGAAGTAGTTTTATATTTAAAAAAAATAATATTTATTTTTTTCTTTAGCTTTTTAACTATAAAACTCTTTTTATTATTACTTATATAGAGTAAAGCATTAAAACTAGTATACTAAATACTTACTTTCTATAAAAGTACTTTAAAAATAATATTTATATAGAAGTTTTTTATATATATAACATTTATTAGTATAAAGTTAAGGGTATTTAGTCTATCGGGGCCGTTAAGTATATTCTTTATAACCCTTATACTAACTACTAAAATAGGGTATAAAGCGGTTTTTAATTTAATATATACTTCTTTATTAAGGAGCCTAATAAAGCCCTTTTTAAAAAGAAAAAGGTTATTAATAAAATAGGTTATACTATAGTTATTAAATACTATATATATACTTAAAGTATAAGGAGTAGTTAAAAAAGTAAAAAAGACGTTACTAATATATATAAGTAAAGTAGGGGTCCTTAGGGCCTTTTAAACTAGTTAACTACTAATTATAATTATAACTTAATATATCTTTAAAAAAGTTAACTTAAAAGTAGCTTTAGTATTTAAAGTATTTACTCCTTTACTTCCCTTTTTCTTTTTTTTCTAACTAGGGAATTAACCCTAGCTTTATAAATAGGGGGGATTAACTTAAATTTAGTTAGTATAAATAAGTTTAACTAAAAAGTCCTAGTACTCCTTTAATGTTACAGTTAGTTTTTTAATAGTAAGGTTTATATTAATAGAAGCTAAGGTTTAATACTAGTAATAGTACTATAGAGTACTAAAGGGATCCTAGGGGTTTAAGGTACTAGAGTAATTAGTTTAAGTATTTAATAAAAGGGTTATAGTAGTTACTACTAAAAGGCTAAAAGTATTTAAAAATTAATATAAAGTTAATAGTTAAAAAACTATAAAAAGTAGGACTTAAGGGTACTTAAGTTTTATTTATATATAAGTCCTATTTCTTATAAATATATTTCTTTATCTCTAAAACTAACGTTAAGTATATTAGTTTATTACTATAGACCGCCCTTAGTATTATTAGTCCTACTTTAAAACTACTTATTATATATCGGTCCTTTTTATTATTACGTAACTTATATCTTAGTTTTTCTGTTCTATAGAGTTATTATACTAATATAAACTAACGTACCTATTTAACTACTAAGCCCCCTATAAAGTTATTATTAAAGGTTTATTAACTAATAAGTTATAATATTAGCTTTTTTTTTAAAAGGTCTTATCTTTAAGACCTTATTATAAGTAGGTTATTAGTCCTAAGTTAGGGATCTATAATTATACTTCTTTGTTTTTTATAATACTAATACTATATTAGGTTGTATTTAGAAATTAAAATTATATTTAACTATAATTAAAAATTATAAAAGAGCTGTGTTTATTAAATATATAGAGTYTTAATTAATTAATAGTAATATACTTTATATTTATTATTTCTGTATAAAAGTTTTGTATTRTTTTAGTAAAAAGTCTACTTATTATTAGACTTATATTACTATAAAGAAGCCCTATGACGGAGTCTTAGTAGCGTCTACTTGTAGGTGTTTTTTTTTATACTTATATTTCTTAGTACTAATTCTTTATATAGTATAGAAGTTAAATTTTTAATAGAAGGAGTAGGATAAAAAGGAGAAAAAGGCTAGTAAGGAGCTTTTAGTACTTTATTATAAATTTGCGTGCTTGTAATTTTAAATAGTAGAGGTAGTAAGTTGTTTAAGTTATATTTATATAATTTAAAAAAAAGTTTGTAAAAGGCAAACTAAGGCCTTTAAGTGGGGTATATAGGAGGTTAATTAGGAAGATAGGATCCTTTTTAATAGTAATTTGTTATTAGTGTTAAATACTTATAAGGGGTTTATAGTAAGTGATTTTTAGGTGGTAGGTTTAGAAAACGAGCTACTTTAGTTGGTGTTTGGGTTTAGTAATAACTTTATTAATTTAGGTTTATTAGTTAATAGTATATTAATAGA
>JAJHHK010000324.1:0-50370 GCA_022457145.1 Colletotrichum magnum | reverse complement strand
AGATAGCGTTAGTGGTTTTAGTAGCGTTAGTAGTGTAATTAGTAGTCTACTTTGAAATTAATTAAATACTACTATTACTTTAAATTTATAAAAGCTACGTTGTAGTAGGTAATCTAGAGGTTAAATTACTTTTAATTAACTACCTTCTTTAACTTTCGTCTTAGTATACAAATTCACCTACTACAACGTAGCTTTTATAAATTTAAAGTAATAGTAGTATTTAATTAATTTCAAAGTAGACTACTAATTACACTACTAACGCTACTAAAACCACTAACGCTATCTATACGCCTCTATATACCCCTACGCCTAACTGTTACCGTCCCTCTAAACCTATTAAATCTAATCCAAACTATCCCTCTACTTCCCTTAGCCTTTAACCTCCTCCGCAACTAATGCGCTGTAATTAGCTATATCGCTATAGCTAGTTAACCTTATTTAAAGAATCTGCCCTACTTTTATTAGTATATATCTTAATATATTATAGTTAAGCCTTAGGCTATATACTAATTCCTAGCTTCCCTTATACTATTAAGGGCCTTAATACCTATAGTAGTAGCATAAGTAAAGGTTTATTTTAATATGTTTAGCGCCGTTTATTAGTAATAGCATTGTTGTTATCGCTATAGCTACTACTACGCCACACTTTATAGCGTAAAAGCAGGTAGGCGAAAGTTATTATAAGTGTAGTTATTGCCCTCTAGGTGATGACTTTAGGCGTTATAGTTACTAGAGGGGGGTTAATATTAGTAACGCATCTACTCTTCTTTTTAAACAACCTTTACCTATTAACTTACTAGATATATACATTAGCCTAAATGTATTCTTTACTGGATTTTTTAGTTAGAATATTTTCTACTTAGTAAATTTCTTTTTTTTACTTTACTATAAGTAGTATTATAACTATAAAAACACATATATAATACTTTAATATATACTATAATAGTATAGAAAAAAAAAGAGTACTTAAGTAAAAATAAATAAATTAACCTATAAATAAGTTATTATATTAAACTAAAAGGTCTATACTACTTTACTAAGTATATAAAAAGAAGTAAACCAATTATAGCTTAAAGGCCCTAAATACTAAAAGTAAACATAATAGTTTAAAAAGTACTATTAAAGTATAAAGATACTAATAAGCTTTATAAAGAGTTAATAAATACTCTTTTAAATTACTTAAATATAGTTATAAGTAGTAAAGAACTTATTTATAAACTAATAAATACCCCTTATAATAGCCTTAATGTAGAGTTAATATATAGTATATTTTATAAGTATATTAGTAGTTTTTTCTTTATTCTCTTTCTTATTAAGCTTTTTTTCTTTCTCTTCCTTAGGCTCCTCTCCTTTTTCTTCTTTAAACTCCTCTTCTTCCTCTTTTTAAAACTTAGACTTTTCCTCTTCCTTTTTTTTAACTTTACTTTTAATAAAAAGGGTATAGAATTAAATTTAATAACTTTTTAAAAATTATTATATACTTCATAAACTTACTATAAAATTAACTATATTAGTTATAAACTACTAAAAGTATAGAAAGGAACTTATATAATATACTTCTTTTATAAAGTATACTATAATAAACTAATAGTACTAGAAAATAGTACTTTAATAAAGGTTAGTATATTACTTATAACTATTAATATAGTATATATATAAGATTATATAAAAGAATTTTAGGTCTAATATAGTACTAATATAGTAATTATACTATTAGTACCACTAAATATACTAATATACTACTAAAAGTAGTAAAACATACTACTTAGTATAAAAGTTACCCTTTAATACTAAAAGATCTTAATACGTACTAAAGCTATAAAAAACACTTATAATAGTAATAACTTTATAACTATAAGAGCTATATAAGTAATTTCTAGTATATTAGTACTATTCTATAGTATTATATACAATATACATATACTTATCTTCATTGTAATACCTAGTAATTAAATATAGCTATTAGTAGAATTGTACAAATTTAAAACCTCTAATTCGATTTAAATATTAACTTAAGTAATATTACTAAATATAGTAAGATATGTGATTGGGTAATATATAAAAGTATAATAGTTGTATAATAACCCTTCTATAGAACTAGTATACGAATGTTAAAAGTATATTACTCTAATAGTAATTAAGTTAAAGTTAGAAACCGTAACTAAATTTACTTTTAACTAAAATAGTTAGTTAACTATAAACTAGTTTTATACTAAAACCCTATTATACTAGTAAAACACAGCTATTATAGATCTAAGAACTAGTATAAACCCTAATTATAAGTAAGATATAGGTAGGTTAAGACCCGGTTTTACTATAAACCCTATTTATTAGTAAATTAGATTAAAGGTTTAATTAAAGTAAAAGAATAAAATACGGCTAGGGTAAAACCTGGTTTTAAGTAAAATAAGGCTATAAAATAGGGCTGTTAGATTTATATAATAGTAAAAGTAAGTAAATAAATTCTATTAAGGAATTTATTTATAAGGAAAAATCTTCTATACATTTAGAGGGAATCCTCTACCTTATGGATTTTAGAGGCCTACTATTAAGTAAGTAAATTAACTAATACTACTACAATTACTACTACAAAATACACTTATACACTGCGTTTTTTATACTCTTTTTCGTCACTCTACTAATATAGATAAGCCGGTCTTATCTGTATTATATTCTAAAAAATCCAATAAAAATCCCGAAGATTTTATTTATAATCTTACAAGCTCTAAGCTATATAATCTAATATCTAAGGATATATTTTTAATATAAACTTATTATAGACCTATACTAATATACTATAAGATTATTAGTACTATAGATATTAGTTTTTTATATAACTACGCCTTTAGCTCTACTTTAATAAAGTAATAAAAAAGCTATAACTTTTTTATTAAGTTATTTAATAAGATTTATATTAAAGTTAGTATGTATAGGCTATTTACTACTATTATTAACTATAAAGATACTTTATATGTAACTATTTAAACTAATTTCCTTTTACTTAACTATAAATATATATTTTTTATATTAATATAAATATTAATTAGTATATATATAATTATTAGTATGGTAAAAGTAGTGCCCCTAATAATAAGAATAATATTACTAGGGATAAAGAGGTAATTAGAAAAGAGGTTATTACTACTATTAAAACTACCTATAAGTATAAAAAGGCTACTACTACTCTTTTCTATAATCCTTAAGAGTATATACTTAATAAAATAACTTAAGTAAATATAATCCTTATATAGTATTAACTTAAGGTCTTTAAAGTTAACTATACCCTAACTAGCTTTTTAAACGTTTAAACTTATATAATTTATATTAATACTAAAAATAACTTTAATACTATATAAACTTACTTTTATAAAGTCTTTTATAATTAAAAAACTAACTTTAAGTATTTTAATACTACGTACTACTTATTTATAATAATAAAAAGAGGCTAAAAAGGTAGTTTAAAGTAGCTTTATTCTAAAAAGAAACTCTTTAAAGGAGTTTTAAATACTTAATATATATATATATATATATTAAAGGCCCTAGTTCAACTGTCCCAGCTACAAAAAGCGTACATACCTTACTATATACTCCCCTAGGTTTAAATATCTACTTAAAATTAAATATTTACTCTAAATATATAAAAAATAAGTACTTTAAAGAAGCTCCCTAAACGTTTCTTTAATACTAAATAAGCTATATATATAGTAGAAAAGTCTATAGTCTTTAGTTAATAGCTCTACTACCCCTAACTAATTATTTAGAGTTTTACTATCTAGGCACTATTACTTAGCTAGCCGGGTACTCTCTACCCTTTTTAGTTAATTAAGTTAATAGAATTAAAGATACTAAAAAACAGTATATTATATAATTATTTAATATTTAATTTAATTGCATTTTTATTATAGCTGTAGCCTTTTTTTAGTATAACGAGCTCTTTACTTAATTATAGCCCCTTTTGCCCCTAAATTAATTAATTCTAGTATAGTATAGCCGGTGCTATAAATACTAGTAGCTCCAAGCCACCCCCGGCCTTTTACGTAGCGCACTACACCGGGCTTTTTTTAGTTCTAGTGCTCCTTTTAATTATAAAGTTATTAGGACGGGTATATGTTTTATTAAGGTAATTTTAGAGTTCTTAAACTATTACTACTGGTACACTATTAATACCGCCTTCTAGAGGGTTAGGAATAGCTTTATATTAAGGCATAGGTAGCGCGCCTTTATTATAAGTAAAATCTATTATAGTAACGGCGTTATAGTAGTTGTAACGGGAAGGTTTTTTTTACTACGCGGCGCAGCACAGAGGGATCTTATTAATCTAATTAGTTAAATAAGTAGGGAGTGCCCAGCTAGCTAAGTAACAGTGCCCTGATAGTAAAACTCATTATTTACTATACTTAGTACTATACCTAGCTATTCTATAGTTAACTAGTTTAGTGTTTTAACTATTACTTTTTTAAGCTCTTAAATACTTTAACTAATAACTCTATAGCACCTAGTAAGCTATTACTATATTTAGTATAATAGCTAGTTATTCTATAAACTATCTAAAGTATTTTAGAATCTACTTAGTTAATAATATCTTTTAGTAATTCTAAAGTATTATCCTTTTTAACTCTAGAGTCTTTTGGTACTATTTAACCTATCTTTATAGAAACTATATAGAGGTTACTATACTTTCAAACTTTTAAATACTCTAAAATCTCTACCATTTACTCTACTATTAAGAGTAGCACTTTATAATACTTATAAGTACCCTTAATAACTACTAATAGTAATCTATAATATATAAGCTAGTATTTTTAAAAGTACTTATATAGGTATTTACTAACCTAATCCTCAAGCTACTAATAAGGGGTCTACTAACTAAGCTAGGGACCCTAGATAATAGAGTTTTTACTTTAAGTTACTAATACTAAAGGGACCTTATTTAAGTAACTAGTAAGAATTATAAATACCCCCCTAAGACCACTTAATAAAACGTTCCCTTAGTCTCCTACTATTATTATATTATAGTAAATAATTACTATAAAAGTCGTTTTATATCTCTTAAGTATATATATACACTTAAAGTTACTTATCTCTATAACTATAATAAGTACTTAAAACTTAGTTTATACTTATAATAGTATAAATTATACTTATATAGCTATTAAAAAGTCTTTTAAACTAATTAATAGCATAATTTTAAGTACCTAGTATACTTTAGTATATAAAAAGGCTCTTCTTTATTCTATATACTATATTTTAGAATTCTAACTACTATACTAAATACTCTTAAGGGCCCTAATATACTCTTTTTAAATAATTATAAGTATACTATACTTTATACAAGTAAAGGAGTGTTTTAAAAACTAAATGCATACTTAAAAACTAATCTACTCCTTATTTATAAACTTATTTTATACTACTTCTAAGTCCCTTATTAACTATATTTATTACCTATACTTATATAGTAAAATATCTTTATAAAACAATTTAATAGTCTATAGCCTCCTACTAGTAGTATTTTAGGATATTATTATAAAACTACTAAACCCTAGAATCGTCCTTATATAAATCTTTTTAGTACTAGGGCTTTAGGTCGTTTAAAGTAGTAACGGGCTTTTTCTTTAGTATCCTCTTATAGTAGTAGGCGGCCTATACCTAGTATTATTACTTATATACTACTTAAAAGAACGTATTTTTTACCTTATTAGCCTCTTAAAGTATTAGGGCCAGCGGGCCTCTTTAAAAAACATTGGGAGTATTAAGTACTTTAGAATTAATATATTCCTAGACTTTATACTAGTAGAGTTTTGCTATCCAGGCATTATTACTTGGCTATCCCGGCATTCCCCTACTTCTTTAGCTAATTAAGTTAATATATTTAACTATATTGCGTAATACCTTACCGCGTACTTAATTACAGTCACTACGCTTAATTACACACTACACTTAATTATAGTCGCTGTGCTGCGCTTAATTACACGCTGCGCTTAATTACACACTGCGCTTAATTATAATTACTGCGCTTAATTACAGTCGCTGCGCTGCGCTCAATTATAGTTACTATACTGTGCTTAATTATAGTTACTGTGCTACACTTAATTATAGTCGCTATGCTACGCTTAATTACAGTCGCTATACTATACTTAATTACACAGACTATGTAGCTGCGTTGTGTATCCTATTAATCTAATTAGCTAGAAAAGTAGGGGAATGCCCGGATAGCTAAGTGATAGTGCCTGGATAGTAAAACTTAAGTTTAAATTTATTTTTTTAAGTAGTTATTAAAGTACTATAAACTCTTTAGTAGTATACTTAAGCGTTAAAAACTCTACTTTAATTATTAATATTATAACTATATTCTAGAGTTTTACTATCCGGGAGGTACTTTTTAGTTATCTAGGAGGTACCCCACTTATCCAACCAATAGGATCAATTAAATCAATCGCAGCTCAATTACGCCTAGTCACAATAGCTTAATTATAACAGTCGCAACGGCTTAAATCCAATACTTTAAGGCAGTTAACTCAGTAGTTAAGAGCCTGCCCGACCCTACCTCGCAAGAGGTAAAGGTAGTAGGTTCGAATCCTGCACCGCCTAAAGGGTTTTTATACCCCAACTATATATTACGCGCCTATATAGTATAGTAAATTAGAGTTTTTAGGGGTAGGGACCCTACTACTCTAATTAACTATACTAGATAGCCCGTGCGCTACTCCTAGCTAATAAGAGTAGGTAGTTTCTACTAAGTTATATATAGTATATAGTACTTTTCTTTATAAATAAGTATCCCCTAACCTAAACTTAAATAGACCTTTATATAAAACCTTTACTACTTTTATACTAAATAGTTATATATTTTCCCTATTAGGGTTTTTTTGTGTACCCTTTACTAGAATATTATTTACTTATAAGAGGTTAAAAGCCTACTACTTAGTAGATTTCTAGTTTGTAATATAGGCATACTTATAGAATAATATAACATATATACAAATCTAGTACTTTAATTATAGTACAAATTACATAGTAATTACAGTACCTTAATTATAATAGTTATAATAGCTTAGTTACGCCTAGTTGTATTAGCTTAATTATAATAGTCGCAATAGCTTAATTACAACAGTCGTAATAGCTTAATTATAACGGTCGTAATAGCTTAATTATAATAGTTACAATAGCTTAATTATAATAGTTATAATAGCTTAATTATAATAGTTATAACGACTTAAATCTAGTACTTTAATTATAGTATAAATTATATAGTAATTATAGTACTTTAATTATAATAGTTACAATAGCTTAAATACACTTAGTTATAACGACTTAATTACACTAATAGGTATAAGCTTACTTAGCTAATTAGATAGCTAGAAAGTAGAATAAGTAGGGTACCTCCCGGATAGCTAAAAAGTAAGAACCCACTCTATATAACCGATCCCTCCCTATAACTAATTAGCTGTTTTTAACGCGTTTTCCTCCTTAACACTACTACCTCTTTTTTTAATTATTGCGATAAATTAACTATAAAAAATCAAAAAGAATCTACGAAAATTACCACTATATTCAGTATGCCTAATTACACCCCTTCCGACCTTAAAAACGCGTAGTAGGCTGTTCTTAATAGTGTTTCTTTTAAGTAAATAAACTGCAATTAAGGTATACTCTATTTAATACTTTATAGTTAATTACTCGGTATAGGGATAAAAAAATAAATTAAGTTTAACTACTAAAGGCTTTTGCTACTTTAGGAGACGTTTTTTATTATGTAGGCCTTTATTTAGGGTATTCTCGGCTTCCCTTTAACGTACTATTAACTACTTAACTTAACCTTTTATATTATTAAACTTAACAATAATACGCGCCTACTTAGCTATAAGTAGATTAATACGTTTTTATACTAAAACTCTAACTTAAAGTTTTTTAGGGTATAGTTAATTAATTTAAACCGTGTAAGGAGCGTAACTAAGGCTACTATTAAAGATTTCTTTACTATACTCGACCTTTCTATAGTTAAGGCTATACCCCCCTGCTTTTAATAAAATATAAATAAAACTAGATTAACTAAAGGAAGTAATAGGGACTATTTAGTACTAAGAAAGACTAGTAGTTAATTTATTTATATTAAGTATAGTAATAACTGTATCTAGACGACTATACTTAAGTGTATTTTAGTAGAAGGCTAGAGTATCCTACTGCTTATTATCTTTACTAGTTAGACTGTATAATAATAGTAGTTCCTTTTTAAGATATTTAAATATATATTATAGCGGTTTACTACTTTAAGTAACAGCTAGACTTTTAATATAACTAGCTTAGAGTGGCTTTAGAAGATATTTATCTTAGTAACTAATACTAATACTAAGCGGCTTTGCTTAAAGAGGCTCTTTATAATTAACGGCTATAGTAGCTATGTTTTTAATAGTTTTATATAGGTATACTTTAGTTATAATATTTATCTCTATTATTTACTTCTTTACTTAAGTTATGTGACCTAACTGTTAAATATATTTGTGTTTTTAGTACTAAAGAGGGTATTCGCTTACGAGACTTAAGAGTGGTCTTTTAGCCTTAACTCCGCCCCTATTAGGAAGTAGAATTTTCTCTACTGTTACTTTAGAGTACGAGAGAAGGTATTTACATTAACGAATATTTACTTAGGGTGGCGCGTAATAGGGTTATAGTTCGTTAATATTGCGAAGTTATTAGTAAGTAAGTTCCTTAATTATACCGTACCTACTAACGTACCTTAGCTATCCCCTTAGGACCCTAAGCTACTGGAAATACTGTTAATACCCTTACTAGTAGCTATTTAGACCCCCTACAAATTTACAGACCTTTATTAATATAAATAAATATAGGAGTTATGTTTAAGTTTAAAAAAGTGGGATTCGGTTATGTAGTAGTTAGTATTTAAGAAAATGGGTAAGGCGATAGATACTAGTAATACTGTGGTGGTACTTTTATAATAACGGATTAAAGATCTTAAGGTATAACTTAAGAGGGCTAAGTCCTTTTACTWAGTAAAAGTTTAATTAAGTGCTAATAAAAGGTTTATTACTATTAAGTAGATAATAGCGGCTAAACGAGCGGCAGCTAAGGCCGTATTGCAAGAGGTAAGCTGGCCCAAGACGGTATATATTTACTTAATAGGTATAAAAAAAGAGTCCAATACTTAATTTAAATCCTGGTATAAGGAATTTTAGTTATAGGTAATATTTAGGTGGTAAAATTAATTTAAAGTTATGCCTCTTAGAATTGCGATACTAAAAACGCATTAAAAACGGCTGATTGGTGGTAGGGGGGGAATGGTTGTGTGGGGTGGGTTCTTACCTCCCGGATAGCAAAACTCATATTCTATTAACTAGCCTTTTAGTAAGGTAAACTACTAAAAAGCTTAATAATATATCTATAAAATAATCTTCTTATCTCCTTATTATCTATAAAGGAGGTATCTCCTACTATAAAAAGCGCCTTTATATTACCCCCTATATTACTATAGTATATAATAAAGTAATATATTAAATAAAAGTAGTAAACAACTTAGTTAGTAGCCTTAAGATACACCTAAGAGGGATTTATTAGAAAGTATAAGAACTATAAAGTAGTAAAGGTAATGTTTAGGTAGATTATAATAGTAGTATAAAGGATTAAGCTAACCTTTTCCTAAAACTCCTTAACCTCCTAACACAATACCTAACCCGGGTTTTTAATAAAGTCAACTATTAGTAATAGTATAACTAAGTATAGTATATTAATAAGGTTATACTTTTTGGTTATTTTATTAGTATAAATATTATAAACTAGAAGAATATATTATTTAAAATAGTCCCTAATTAGTCTAATACTAAGAAAATACTCTATAGGGCCTTACTTTTTAAACTTATATATATCCTTAATACTTTTAATTATTATTTAAGTATACTTAGCCTTATTTAAGTAGTATACTATAAGGATATTATTAATATAGAATATAATAAGTATATATTTTTAAGGGTTCTAAAAGAGGTATAGTTTTTTATTATAGTATTTAAGGCTAAGACTATAAAGTATTTTAAAAAACTCTTTATACTATAAAAAAGGAGTATTATATAACCTATAAAGCACTTACTTAAGCTTAATATACTTCTCTAGTTAATAAAAGCTATTTAGAAGTTTATAGTAAATAAGTAGAGTATTAGGGTTAAGCTTTGTATTTAAAAAAGCGTTTATAACGTTAAATTACTAAATATTATAGTTAAACTGCGCTTTAAGGGATATTAAGAGTTAAAAGGATTGAGTTTTGCTAGCCGGGCAGTGTTCTTTAGCTGCCCGGGCAGTGTCCCTACTTCTCCTAATTTCAAGCCTTTCTATTGGCCCTGTAATTAACGCGCGGCGACCAGCGTAATTAACACTTTACAACTAGCGTAATTAATACTTTGTAATTGACGCGCTGTAACTGAAAAAATTAAGGTACTAAACTTAGTATATAAGAATGGGTATAATTAAGGTACTATATTTATAACGCTACAACTATAGTAATTACACTACAACCGTAGCAATTACACTATATAGTAGGTAATTACGCTGCAACTATGGTAATTACGCTACTGCTGTGGCATTTGTGCTGTAACTGATGTATGTAATCCTATTGGCTAAAAGAGTGGAGACACTGCCCGGGCAGCCAAACAACACTGCCCGGCTAGCAGAACTTAAAGGATTATACTATAAGAGTAGTAGTATAGGTATATTATAATAGATTTATATTTTAAAGGTCTCTTTAAACGTAAATACGTGCTTTATAGTAGTTAAAGACTCTATTAAGTTTAAATTTATAAATAAAGACTTATTTTAGGGAAAGGGGTAGTAATAAGGCCTTTTAATAGTCTAGCTTTTATTACGTCCCTATAGAAGTAAACCTATGTATTTCCTTATATACCGCGTTTATAAAGAGCTTTTCAAGCTTTAAAAAAAGCTTCTTTATTACCTTCTATAACTTTAAAGTACTAATAAGGTTATTTATATAAAACTCTTTCTCCTTTATAGTATATTTATAGTTATAGAGTATTATATAGACTATATTTTAAATAATATAGTATAAATAAGTATAATTACATCCTCTATCCTTAAATACTTTTTACTAATTAAGTATAAACGTTATAAAAAAGGTATTACTTAAGTTATTATATAGTATCTTATAGGTATTATTAATATATATATAAATAATATAGTTTCCTCCCTTAGACTTGAATTAAGCTTTATTAAGTACTAGTTACTATATATAAATAAAGCTAGTACCTTTTAAGGTGTTTTTAAAACATTTAAAGGGATATTATTATTTAAGTTATTTTTATTAATTAACTAGGCCTTTTTTAGTTAAGTAGTTAAAGGTTTATACTTAATAACTAAAGATCCTAAGTATTTTATAGAATCTCCTATATACGTATAGGCCTAGTTATTTATAAGTTTAACTAATTTAAAAACCTCTACTAACTTAACTTTATTTATTTTAGGTCCTTTAGTATTAATAGTTACTTTATACAGCCTTTTACCCCTAAGGTTCTATAAAACTAGCTTAAAAGTAAGGTTAGGGGATATTAACCCCCTATTTTATAATATACTATACTCTTTATATATAAGAGTATTACTTAGTTTAATAATATTTTATTAAGTAAGTTTAGTATTTTATAGTTTAATAAGCTTATTATTAGTTTCTTTTTAATTACTTTTAAAGTCTTTTAGGGTTTTATAAACCTTACTTTAGAACTTTATAGGCTTTTTAAGCTTTAAAATAATAGTTTATATAATTTTTAAGTAAAGAGTATATTTAGTATTATTTTTTAAGTAGAATTTTATTTTATTAAAAGTAATATTATATATAATAATAACTTAATTAAGTATAAATACCTAAATTCTATATAAGTTTATTATTTTTAAAACGTATTTTATAAAGTATTTAATATATACTTTTAGTATAACTTTAAACTATTTCTTTTTAATCTCTATTTCTCTTTTATACTTAAGGGAGTAAACTTAGTATTTGTAATTATAGAGTTTACTTTAATAAGGGCGTAAATTTTAGTTTAAAAAGTAGTTATAAGCTAAAGCTTATTATTTAAAGTAATATTAAAACTATTTTACTTTAACTTTATTTAAAAAGTACTATAAGCTTAATAAGTATAGACTTATATTATAAATATTAATATTTATAAGTACTAACTTTTTTTAAAAGTACTTAAAAAAGCCTACTCTTTTTTTTATATAAATTCCTTAGTTTATACCCTTTTATTTAATATACTTACTACCTTTTATAGGTTCTTTAGAGGCGGTTAGCTTAGTAGTTAAGAGCCTGCCCGACCCTACTTCATAAGAGGTAGAGGTAGTAGGTTTAAATCCTGCGCCGCCTAAAGGGTTTTTATACTCTAACTATACATTACGCGCCTATGCAGTACGGTAAATTAGAGTTTTTAGGAATAGGGACCCTACTACTCTAATTAGCTGCACTAAATAGCCCGTGCGCTGCTCTTAGCTAATAGGAGTAGGCGGCCCCTGCTAGGCTATATATAGTATATAGTACCTTCCTTTATAAATAAGTATCCCCTAACCTAGACTTAAATAGACCTTTATGTAAAAACTTTTACTACTTTTATACTAAATAGTTATATATTTTCCCTATTAGGGTTTTTTTATATACCCTTTACTAGAATATTATTTACTTATAAGAGGTTAAAAGCCTATTACTTAGTGGATTTCTAGTTTATAATATAGGCATACTTATAGAATAATACAACACATATATATAGATTCTTTAGTATATACTAGTAGTATCTTAAAATTAATACCCTCTTCTTATACCTATATTTAAAAACTAGTAACACCTTTAATAGTAATTATAGTATACTTATTATTTATATATATTTTATAAATACTAACTCCTTTATATTATTTAACTTATTTTTTAAATATCTAAAGGACTTTAAATACTTTAGAGTAATTCTTTTTAGAGAAAATAAAGTTAAAGAGTTTACTAAAGTACTTATTTTTAATAACTAAAAACTAGTTATTACTATTATATATATATAAAAAGTTAAAAAAGTTTTAAAAGATATAGTAGTATAGTTAACTAGCTTTATTCTTAAATAGTCTATATAGTATTTATTATATTATATATATAACTATATAGTTCTAGTACTTTATACGGGTTAAGCTATAAATCCTTACCCCTTAAGTATAGTATACTAAGTACTTAAGAACTTTATAACTAAAGTAGCCTACTCTAAAGTACTAAAGTACTATAGAGTTAATATAGTTATATAAAGGTTAGTAGTTAAGATAGTGTTTTACGCGTTTAATAAAGTAGGTTATATATACTATTATAGTATTACTAATAGATATAGAATATAAGTAAGAGAAAAATAGCTTATATTTAAAGAAATAGATATTATTATAGCGTTTTAAAGTCTTTATTATAGTACTATTTTTTATAGTTCTAATCCTAAGTATATAGTTAAGGCTATAGTACTAAATACTAGCTTTAAAAAGAACTACTTTAGAGATAATATTAACATAAAAGCCCTCTATTACTATAACGTTTAAAAGTATTAAGTTTAATATAAAGTTACCCTTTTTATTTATTAGGACTCTCTTTATAATACGGGTACTATGTTTAAGAACTAGGATTCTATCTATACTAGTGTTAATATAGTCTTTTAAACTAAAGGCCTTAAACGTACTAGGCTTAAGAAATACTATATAGTTAATAAAGTAGGTTAAGTTATAGTTATTATATATAGTACTTTAAAAGAGTAAGTAAGTTAATATAATAGTTAAGAAGATTAAGTATTTAATAGTGTTACTTCTTAAAGAGGTATTAAGTAAAAATATAATATTAATAATATCTTTTAGGGGCTCTAGTAGGTTATTTATAGTATTTAAGAAATCTTTTTTATTACTACTATGTTTTTAATACTACTTCTTAGGCTATAGGAGTATATTTTTATTTAATTAGCTATACTTAATAAGCTTCTTTTTAAGGTCTTTTTATTTGAAATCTACTAAAGCTGTTTTAATACTATTAATCTTAGTATTTAAAAGGGACTAAATATACTTAAAGAATCCTATACAAGCCTTACTAAAGCGTCTATAGGTATAGGTAGGCTAGTAGTAAGGCGTCCTATAAGAGCACTTTTAAATACTAAATAGTAAGTTAGTCTAGCCTATAAAAGTAAAAAACGCGGCTCTACTACGGGCCCCTGTTTAATATATTAATTTATTTTTAACTTTTATAAAAAAAAGCACTATATACTAATATAACGTTAAAGAGTCTTTACTAAAATAAACCTCCTCTTAAATCCTATTAAGCTACTAGTAGCTCTATACAAGGGCGTATTAAGTACTAACTATTTAAGATAATTTTCTACTACTTAGATCCCTTAGACCTCTAGGACGCCCCCGTACGTAGCTTAAAGGAAGTAGTTATACTAGTAGTTATACTACTTTATAGGATTAAGGTTCCTATATATAGCGTCTCTAAGGACGGTATTATACTTTCTTTAAAGTAATATTAAAGTAACTAAGTTATTTAAAGTAAATTATACTTTACGTTTATAAATATAGGCTTAAATTAAGTATAGTTCTATAGTAGTAAGCTTTTAATAAACTAGGGTAGTGTATATAGAGTTAATAGACTAATTTATTTAGTACTAAACGCTCTTTAGAGTAACTATAACAGCTACCTATTATACTTATTACTACAAAGAGCGTTTAATATTATCCATATATTCTACTATAATATCTCTTAGTATTTATTTAATTAACTAACGTAGTGGGTTTATAGTATTATTATAGAGTTATTCTATATTAGGGTTTATTTATTTATTTAATTAGGTTTTAATATCTACTTTATATTAACTTTTTATATTTTTATTAACTCTTATAAGGTATTTAGTATATATAGAATTAATTAAGTAGATATAGTTAATACTTAGTATATTAGAAGTATCTAAGTTAATATATATTTAGATTCTCTAAAGCTCTACTTAGTAACATAGCTCTTTAGAGAATTATTACTAGTTACTTAAGGACTTAAGGATAATTATTAAGCTTATTAGGGTATTATAAAAAGTAGTTAAAACGTTTATTATAAAACGTTATAGTACTACTAGGAGCTTAAGGGAGATAGAAAGAAAGGAGCTTAAAGCTTATATACTTTACTAAAGTAGTTAAGGGTAATAGATACTAATTAAAGATAAGCTAGGCTTATAACTATAGTAAGTATTAAGTTTAGCTATCCGGGCCCTATCGAGTGGCTATCCGGGCCCTCCCCTACTTTTCGGACCAATCAGGTCAGGACAGTTAACCACATCGCGTCCCTCATAGTAACGCGCTTAATTACACCCTCGTAGTGCTGTGCTTAATTACCCTCGCGGCACTGCGCTCAATTACCCTCGCAGTACTACGCTCAATTACACCCTCGCGGCACTACGCTTAATTACCTTCGTAGTACTATACTTAATTAACTTAGTTATAGTTGCGCGACGGACTCTATTAACTTAATTAGTCTGAAAAGTGGAAGAGGGCCCGGATAGCTACTTAACAGGGCCTAAATAGCAAAACTCTAAGTATTAGGGTACATAAGTAAGTATTAAATTATAGTTATATTATGAAGAGTTTTATACTATAAGGTACTATACTTATTAGAGCCTTATATTTATACTTAGTTACCCTAGTGCCTGAGGCGCGGCTTGCGAGGCTAGAGTTTAAGAGGGCTTATTGCGATATTAAATATATATACTTAGTACTAGTATAGTAGGAATAGTTACATTACTAAAGGTCTTTTTACTGAGATTAATATAAAGAGTAGTTATTAAATAGCTTATAAAAATAGCCTCTTTAGCTACTTAAAAAAGAGTAAAGAACTTAGCTTTAGTTATAAATATAGTTATAGTATTTTACTTATTAATTAATTAACTAATAAAGCTACTAAATAGCTTAATTATAAATACTTAAAAGCTTTTATAGTTTAGTATATTATTAATAAAGCTAGTATCTAAAGTAATTACTAAACTATTATTAGAGCCGCCTTTTTTATAGTTAAATTTAAAGTAAAGAGTGCGCTTTATAGTAAGGTATTTAATAGCTTACTTAGCCTTTTTAAGATATTTAGAACTAGGGTTATAATTAAAGTATATAAAATAACTTATAGTAAGGGCTATATTTAGTTAAGTTATTATAGTACTATATATAACTAATATAATATTACTTTAGTATATATTAGTATTTATATATAAAGTAAAGCCTTTATAAAGGAATAGATTTAAGCGGTTAGCTTAGTAGTTAAGAGCCTGCCCGACCCTACCTCGTAAAAAGTAGAGGTAGTAGGTTTAAATCCTACACTACCTAAAGGGTTTTTATACCCTAACTATACATCGCGCACCTATATAGTATAGTAAATTAGAGTTTTTAGGGGTAGGGACCCTACTACTTTAATTAGCTACACTAGATAGCCCGTGCGCTACTCTTAGCTAATAAGAGTAAGTGGTCCCTACTAGGCTGTATATAGTATATAGTACCTTCCCTTATAAATAGGTATCCCCTAACCTAAACTTAAATAGATCTTTATATAAAACCTTTACTACTTTTATATTAAATAGTTATATATTTTCCCTACTAGGGTTTTTTTATACACCCTTTACTAGAATATTATTTACTTATAAAAAGTTAAAAGCCTACTACTTAGTAGATTTCTAGTTTATAATATAAGTATACTTATAAAACAATATAATATATATATATAAAGGAATAAATTAAGTAATTATTAAAAAAGTATATAGTTATTTAGTTTATAAACTTTACTTTTTTAAGTATTTAATAACTTTATTAATATATATAAATTATAAGAGTTAAAGGTGCTTTATAGTATAGTTATAAATAACTTTAATTTTTAAGAACTATTATAAGTTTTTACTACTTTTAAAAAAGTAACGTTTTTAAAGCTTTTTTATAAGTAACAGGGCCTTTTTATAGTATTTAAAAAAGGAGTATAAAATATAGTTATTAATATAAAAGAAAAAGATAATATAGTTATTTATTTAATAGTAATTTTTATTTACTATATAATTTAACTTAAGCTTTTTTTAAATTAGCTTTTAAATAGTAGTATTATAAAAGTAGAGAGTAGTATAAGTCACCCCCTCTAGAGTGACTAACGGCCCACGGGCCACGTGCTCTAGGCAATAGCCGTCCAGCCACCCACCTTATTAATCTTTTTTATTATAGTACTTAAATTTACTCACTATAATACAGCTTCTACGGATTTAAAGTAATAGGTATTTTCAATTAATTTCGTAGACTACTAATTACGCTATTAACACTAGTAAAACCACTAACACCTTCTATACGCCTCCCATACGCCTAACCGTCTAGTAGACCGTCCCTCTAAACCTATCGACTCTAATCCAAACCAAACCGTCCCTTCCCTTATAGGCCCCGCAGCTACGGCTAGTTCAGCTGCTCCCTACTATTGTTAGTATTTATCTTAATATTACCTTACTAAACATACTAATATTAGTAGCTATTTAGGCTAATAAGACTTTAGTAGCTACGTCCTTTAGTTAATTAAAGTACTTATAGTTATCCTTAGTATTTAGAGTTTTTATAGTATTTAAATCCCTATAGTATAAGTTATATATAGTTACTTAAGTATTATAGCTATTATTAGTAGTTTTATAGTAGTAGATTCTAGTAATAGTAAGTTTTATTTTATTATTATTAAAAAATTCCTACTAATTATAAATTAAGTTAATTATATTAACCCCTTTAGCTATAAAGTACTTATTATAACTTATATAACTAATTAATATTTATAGGGTTACGTTTTAGTATATATCCTAGTACTAAGCGGACGGGGTAGGGATCTTTTTTCTAGATATTATAGTAAGTAGTTTACTTAATAGAGTACTTTTAGCTTTAAGAGTTATTATTTATATAGGTATATAAAAAACGGAGGAATCGATAAAGGCTTTACTTATAGTAGCTTTTTCTTTAATAGTAAACGCTACTAGGGCTCGTTAGGCCCTACGCGTAATCTAGCTAAAGGTTTATATAAACAAAGGTTTATTTTAATATATTAGTCGCGCCCGCCACCTATTAGTAATAGTATTATTGTTATTACTATAGGAAGAGTAGGTAAGTGGAATTGTTAAAGTACGTACGCCCTACTAAGCTCTACTTAAGACCACTTAAGCTAGAGGAGGTTAAAGCTACTAAATACACCCTATTAAATACTTCTATTTAATTATACTACTTAAAAATACATTGCTATAATACATTCTTTTTAGAACCCCTTATTAATATATCCGTACTAGATACTATAAAAAACATAAAGAGAGTAGTATAAGTTATAAAGTACTTTATTAAACTTAAAGATATACTTAGGCTTTTAATACCTAGGGGGTATTTATTTATAAATATCCTTATTAAGTAAAACTCTAATAAATACGTTTATAGTATTATACTATAAAAGCTTTAAGTTAAAGTAGTTTATAATAGTTATAAGTATTTAAAAGATATACTAGTAAGTATAAAAGTATAGGTATTTTACTTGTTTTTTAGCTATTAGTTACTATATATAATAAGGCGCGCTTTGATTTTTAAGAGTTTTTTATATTTATTTAATTTATAAGTATAGACTTAATAGTATTTTAGAATTTAAGTACTTTTAGCTATACTTTTAAAGACCTTTTTTTAAAAGTTAGTTTTATAATAGCTTTATATATAGTTTACTTTAACTACTTTAATTAAAGTAATATAAGAGTAGGTTAATACTTTTATATAAGATATAAGTAAAGGTTAGAGTTTTTATTAATAAGTACTAAGTATAGAAGCTTTAGTTTATAGTTAGTCTATCCCTTTTTATAGTTAAATTTTACTATTAAAGTATTTAATATTTATATTTTAAAATACTTCTATAGTATATTAAATACTAGGAATCCTTTTTAATAGGTTATATATATGTTTTTATAGTTACAATACTACTTACAGTAAAGTAAAAAAAAGAAATCCACTAAGTAGAGAATATTTTAAATAAAAAATCCAATAAAAAATACATTTAGACTAATACATATATCTAGTAAGTTAATAAGTAAAGGTTGTTTAAAAAGAAGAGTAAATACGTTACTAATATTAACTCCCTCCAGCTGTGCTAACTATAACGCCCGAAGTCATCCCGGGCAATAACTACACTTACAATAACTTCCACCTACCTACTCTTACGCCACAAAGCGCGGCGCAGTAGTAGCTACTGTGCTGGTAGACGTAGACGTGGACGTGGACGTACCAGCGATAACAACAATGCTATCACTAATAGGCGGCAATATCAAAACAAACCTTTACTTGTACGAACCTTTGGCCGGATTACACTATAGGCGCCGTGACGTACCGTAGGGCCTAACAAGCCCTAGTAGCGTTTACGATTAAAGAAAAAGGCACTACTACGAGCAAGGCCTTTATCGATTCCTCCCGTCTTTTATATTCACAGTTAATAATCCCAAAACACTAAACTTACTACTATATAATAAGTTTAAAATAGCCTAACTGCTTTATAATACCTAAGGACTATAGTCCCTTAACTATAACCTATAGGGACTTCTTTAAAACTAACCTAAATACTAAAATACTAGGCCTTTATAACGTTAATAATAATACTAACTTTAAAAACCTATTATAGTATAAATAAATAGCTGTTATTAAGTTTAATTATATCCTACTACTAAAGAACTACTAAAATCTATAGATCTAGCCCTTATATAATTAACTATACTAGCTACTAATTAAAAATATAGTAGAAGAGGTTAGAGTATAGGCGCATCGCCTAGAAGCCCTAGCCTAGTATAGTAGTATAATAAGTACTACTACTATAGCTATTAAGGCCCTTAATAGCATAAGGAAAGCTACTAGGAATTAGTACATAGGCTAAGGCTTAATAATATATCGAGACGTATACTAACAAAGGCAGGGCGGATCCTTTAAATAAGGTCAACTAGCTGTGGTAACGCGGCTAACGACGGCGCATTAGTCGCGGAGAAGGTTAACGGCTAAGGGAAGTAGAGGGACAGTTCGGATCGGATCTAATAGGTTCGGAGGGACGGTCTAGGCGTTGGTGGTTTCGGCGGCATTAGCGGCGTAATTAGTAGTCTGCTTCGAAATTAATCAAATACTGCTATTACTTCGAATGCGTAGAAGCTGCGTTATAGTAGGTGAATTCGCGTGCTAACTGTTGGACAAAAGTCAAAGAAGGTGGTCGATTATTACCTACACGTAACCCATAGGCCGTCAGTCACCCAAGAGGGGGGGGGGGTCCTTGGCGGTAGGGTCTCTACTAGCAACGCATCTACAGTTAAGTAGCCGCTTGGGGATGCTAAGGACTTTTAATAGGTTATAAGTAACTAAGTAGTTAATTTAAAAGTAGTTTTACTATAGAGTATTTTAAAATAATAATAAAGTATTAATTAAAAAGGTAGTTTTATAAGATATTTATTTATATTAGAGTATATAAGTTACTAGGATAATTTAGTTTATAGACTTAGTTATAAATATAAACTAGTAAAGTAGGTTTATAGATTTAGTTATAAATATAGACTAGTAAGAGCTTATAAAGTAGAGTTTTTTATTTATTAACTTAATTATAGTTTACTTTTTTAGGTATTAGTCTTTTTTAATTAATACTTAAAAGAATAAAATAGGTAAGTTAAAAGGGGTAGGGAGAAGTTTAAAGTAAGTAAAGGAGTATTTATAGTTATAGAGTTTATTATTATTAAAGGTAGTATTACTTAAGTTAAGTTTATTAAAAATATTATTAAGGGAGTTTATAAAAGGGGATACTTTATTGTTTTTTTTATTTAGTAAGGATAGGTATAGCTATATTTAAAAGTTAGTTTTACTAGCTACTATAAGGCTTTTTTAAACCTATTTTGTAATAATATAGAAGTTAAGGTCATTATAGTTATTAATAAGTAAATTTAAATTACTATTATAGTATTACTTTTTATTAAATATATTATAATATATAGTAATAATTTTTTTAGTTATAGGGTTTTATATATAGTACTAATTTATAAATATATAGTTTATATATATATTTTTATAGTTACAATACCACTTATAATAAAGTAAAAAAAGAAATCTACTAATTAAAAAATATTCTAAGTAAAAAATCTAGTAAATAATGTATTTAGGCTAATATATATATCTAGTAAGTTAATAAGTAAAGGTTATTTAAAAAAAAGAGTAAATACGTTACTAATATTAACCCCCTTTAGCTATACTAGGTATTTATAAGTAGAGCTTAGTAAGGCAGCCCGACGTACGTACTAACTATAACGCCCAAAGTCATCACAGGCAATAACTATACTTATAATAACTTTCGCCTACCTGCTCTTACGCCACAAAGTGCAGCGCGGTAGCAGTAGCGATAACGACAATACTATTACTAATAGGCGGTGCTGAATATGCTAAAACAAACCTTTGCTTGTGTGAACCTTTGGCTGGATCACGGGCGCCGTGACGTACCGTAGGGCCTGACGAGCCCTAGTGGCGTTTACGATCGAAGAAAAAGGCACTGCGAGAAATATATAGTTTATAAAAAACCTAATAAAGGTATACTTTTAAAGGTAGTTAAGGCGCTTTTTTTTAAGCTATATAGTAACTATAAGTGTATATACTTTATAGTTATATAATTATAAGTATATAAAGCTAGGTGTTATAGTTTTATTAGCTTTAAGCTATTAGTAGAGTACCTTATAAGGGGTTTTTTAGTTAAAAGCTATTTATAGTATATAGTTATAGAAATAAGTTACTACTTTATAGATTTTAAGTAATATTTTATAGGGTAACTTATTACTTTTTATATTATTTAAGCCTTTATTTTGATAATAGCTTTTATATATTTAGTACTACTATTTTAATTTTAAGTATATAGAATTAATAGCTTAATGCGTTTACTACGTTTTTAGAGGTTATTTATAAAACGGTAGTATTTTTTAATTTTACTATTATATTTAAAGATAAGGATGTTAATATTATACTAGACTTTTAAGAGTAAAATAAAATTATTAAAGACTTTAGTAGGTGTTTTTATACTATAGTTATATAAGTAGTAATTCTAAGAGTATTAAGAAATATAGTTAGTAAATACTAATACTAATATAAATTTACTATATCCTTTATATATAGGTAGAAGTTAAATATAATTTACTTATTAGAGTAGGTATATATATTGTTTTTATACGGCTTATAGTTAATAATCTACTTTACTTTATTAATACTATAGGTATTATAGTTAAAAAGAACTTTTTTAAACTCCTTTTAAGGGGTTATAGAGAGTTAATTACTATAGGTTAATAAAATAAAATATTAAAGTAGTTTAAAGCTAAGGTAGCTAAGTTATTAGTACTATAATACTTTTAAGTCTTTTAGGGATTATTACTTTTAAAAGGGGTACTTAGTTTAATAGTACGGGGTATATATATACTAAATAGCCTATATAGACCCCTTATATAGGGGTACTTTATTTAAAAGTTTATTAAACTTTAATACTCCTTAACTATATATAGTTTTAATAAAGTTAAAAGGGGAGTAGTTAAACTTCTATAATATAGAGTATTAACTAGGGTACTTATTCTATTAGTAGTTATATTTATAGAGTTAATTATAGGAGATAAAGTTAGTTACTATAGATATATATAATATAACGTTATATAAGTATAAACTAAATTTCTTTTTATTAGTTAATATAATATATATATTTATATTTTTATATTTCTTAATTATAAGGGGCTTAGAGTTAGTTTAAAAGTATTTATTTAAGTTAGTAACTTAAAAGTTACTAAATTAATATTTATTTTTAAATATATAAATAAATATACTAAAGTTAAAAAGGTAGGAGTTATTAAAAAAGTAAGTTTATAGGTCTTTATTTTAAGTAGCTTAAAATACTATTAGTAACTATTTAAGACTTTTAGCATAGTAACTATAGACTTATTAGTCTTAAATTTCTTTAATATACTTAAATAGTTAGTTATTCTTTATAAGGTTTTTATTTATTTATTTATAGTAGTAATTAAGTAGCTTTTACTTAGTATATATATACTTTAAAAAGGTATAAAAGTAAATTTTAAAGTAGTAATATATTATATAAGTAGAGTAAAAAGGAGTTAATAGAGTAAAAAGAGTAGGGCATACTAAAGAGACTTTATTCTATAATTTCTTTAAGTTAGTATTATTATATTTATTATTAAATTACTTTAAAGAGTTATAAGGAGCTATTATATTAATAGTAAAAGTACTTTAAGTACTTCTTTTATATTTTATAGTTTTTAGTATTTATTTAATTATAGTAGTTATTTTAGTAATATCCTTATTAAAACTATAATTATTTTAGTTATTATTTAGTATTATATAGTAGCTTTTAGTTTAAGATTAAAGTAGTAAGTAGTTAAGGGAATAAAGTAGTTTATAGATTTATAAATCTCTTTTATAAGCTACTTTAAGCTTAATAGTATAGTTTTTATATATATCATTAATTTATACTATAAACTATTTAGTTATTATAGCTTTTATTATAAGTTACTTATTATAGAATATAGTAAAGTAGTTAATATAAAGTTAGTTCGTATATTAATTATATATACTTTTTATAAGTTTAAAGTATTTTTAAAGGTTTTTAATTTAAATAGTTAATTTTAAAGTACTTAAGTAGTACTAGATCTTAGTTCTTTTAATAATAGTACTTTATATTTAAAGAATAATAGTATTTTTAGCTTTTTTTTACTCCTAGTACATTACTTTTATTATATAGTATAAGGATAAGGAGTTAATATAGTATTTAAGAGCCTTTTTAAAAAGGTTAGTTATTATTTTAGTATAGTAGTAATTTATAGTTTTAAATAAAAGTAAAAAGTTTTTACTTAAAAGTACTTAAGGGGGAGTATTTATAGTAAGTTTATTGGCTTTAAAATCTATAGTTTAAGAGTAAAGAGTTTTTAGCTTTAGTTTATAGTAAGTAATAGACTTTAGGTAGTTATTAAGTTATAGTTTTTAAAGTAGAGTATTATTAATAAGGGACTTTAGGGATATAAAGGTTAAGTTAAGAGCTTTTTATATATTAAGGGTATTTATAAGTACTTAAAAGTTATAGAGTTATAAGTACTAAGTAGCTAGGCTATTAAAGATAGTTTTTTAAAGGGTTAAAAGGATATTTATAGTAATCTTTATATTTAAAAGAGTAATTTAGAAATAATTAATTATATATAGTAAAGGGGGTAGTAGAATAAGACTTTTAATTACTAAATTTTATATATATTATGTATATTAATATTATGTGTTATTTTATAGCCCTATAGTACTATTAATACGTTTTTTTACCTTAATAGTATTATAGACTTTTAAGCCCCTAAACGCGGCTATAGCCTTTAGAGCTAGTAAAACGTTAATCTAGAGTAGCTATTAGTCTCCTTAAATACTGAAATCCACCTATACGTTGCAACGCACTAGTAGCTCTAAGCCACGTAATCTGATAGTAGTAGGTTTAAATCCTATACTACTGAAGGGGTTTTTATACCCCAACTATATATTATACGCCTATATAGCGCAGCCGTTAGAGTTTTTCTTAGGGTAGGGCCCCTAGAGACTCTAATTAGCTATACTACATAGCCTATATACTGTATTTAGTTAATAGGAGTAGGTAGCCCCTACTAGGCTATATATAGTATATATATACGTTCCCTTATATAAGTAGGTATCCCCTAACTTATACTTAACCTATTTTTATATATAACCTTTACCTATTAACTTACTAAATAATTATATATTTTTCTTATTAAGTTTTTTATATACCCTTTATTTAAATATTTACTTATAAGAGGTTAAAAGCCTACTACTTAGTAAATTCCCTAGTATATATAATACCTTAATTAATAACCTAAAGTATTATTATTATAAAGATAGAAAAAAGCCTTATACTCCCTTTTTTAGTAATAACTTTACTTAGTACTAATAAAATAAGTTCCTTACTATAAAAACTATAACTTAGTATAGAAATACTAGGTATTACGTCCTTATAGCCCTTAATAATATAAAAGCTTAGTTTCTATTAATATTAATACTAAAGAATAAGAGTAATAACTAAGAATATACTTCTTTAAAAAAGGAAAAAGAAAAGGCTTTAGCTTTTTTAATACTAACTTTTAGGGTTAAAATAATCTTTATAAAAATAACTCCTTTAAAACTATTTAAAGTAGTTATTACTTTATAAATCCCTAAAAAGGTAGTTAAATTAAGTATTAAAAAGTATTTTCCTACTTATAATAAAAAGCCCTTATATTCAACTATTACTTAAATAAACCTTAATACTCTAGTTATAGTTAACTTTAACTAAAGTATAGCCTCTTTATTTTAGTTTATATTAAATATATTAAAAAATACTTCATAGGCTAAATATAAAGAGCTATAAGTCTACTTTAGTAGTAGTAGTATTACTTAACTTTAACTTAGTATAAGTTTATTTTAGTAGTAATAGTAATAATAATAGTATAAGTTTATTTTAGTAGTAGTATTAATAGTAGTAGTAGTATTTAGTTTAGTAGTAGTGTTTAGTATAGTGTAGTAGTAGCTTTTTTATGTATATGTGTTGTATTGTTCTATAAGTATGCCTATATTATAAACTAGAAATCTACTAAGTAGTAGGCTTTTAACTTTTTATAAGTAAATAATATTCTAGTAAAGGGTGCACGAAAAAACCCTAGTAGGGAAAATATGTAACTATTTAGTATAAAAGTAGTAAAGGTTTTATATAAAGGTCTATTTAAGTCTAAGTTAGGGGATGCCTATTTATAAGGGAAGGTGCCGTACGCTATATACGGCCTAATAGGGGCCGCCTACTCCTATTGGCTAGGAGTAGCGCACGGGCTATCTGGTGTAGCTAATTAGAGTAGTAGGGTCCCTACCCCTAAAAACTCTAATTTACCGTACCGCATAGGCGCGCGACGTATGGTTGGGGTATAAAAACCCTTTGGGCGGTGTAGGATTCGAACCTACTACCTCTACCTCTTGCGAAGTAGGGTCGGGCAGGCTCTCAACTACTGAGCTAACTACCTGTAGTAGCTCTTTTATAAGAACTTTTATTACGCAGTTAAGTATAAGTAGTTAAAGTAAAGTAAAGTAACGACTTGATCTTTAAGTCTTATAATATATAGGAGTAAAAGTAAAGGCCCCTTTATAGGGGCTGGAAACGGAGCGAAGTTACTTAGGTAAGTTACTAAAGTAAGTAGTTACTTATATATATAGCCCTAAATAGTTTTAGCTATTATAATATACCCTTTTAAACTTTAAAAAAGTTTAAAAACGCTGTGCTTATAGTCTTTTAATATATAGTTAAAAATGTATATATTAATATTTCATAAAAAGAAGTATAAATAGAAGTTTTATTTTATAAAAAAGACTAATAAATAAAATAAAAATCCCTTTACTTTATTACTACCACTCTTACCTTATTGCAATACTTTGTTACTATTACTAGGGAGTGGTTATACTTTTATTTATATAGTAAAAGGTAAGTAAAAAAATTAATAAATGTCCTTAGGCGCCTCTAATTAGCTGGATCTAAGTGAATATTTAGTTTAAGGTAGGTAGATAATAATCCTTTAAGGGCCCTAATTTTTTTTTCCCTAGTAACGATATTACTATAAAGTATTAATACCCTTAGTTTTACCCTTAATACTACAATACTATACTTTATATAGTTTAAAGGTATTTATAGTGTTTAGTTTAAAATATAGTATTCTAATAAGTTATATAGTATAATAGTTAATAATACTTTTAAAAAGAAGTAAACTAAGCCTATACGTGCGGTATACACTATAAAGTACGCAAAGGATAAGGCTAATAAAGAGGCTGCGGCTACTATAGTAGTTATAGTAGTAGCTATTAATACTACTATTAGTATATTTAGTTATTTTTTCCTTTATACTATTAACATTTATACTAATGCGTGTTTTAATTTAAATTAACTTAATAACTCTAGTAGTAAAGGAGGCTTTGTAAGAGCGTCTTAAGTAAGAAACTACTTTTACCCCCCCTAATAGTAAGTTTATTTATTACTATTTTAGTTAAGTTATAACTAACTTTATATTTATATAGATTCTAAGAAAAAGAAGTGCCTTGACCTTATAGCTACTTAGCTTGTTAACTATAAAGAATTTATAACTTTTTAGAGTAGGTTAACTTTACTTTTATTATTGAGTCTTGCTATCCGGGCAGTGTCACTTTACTATCCGGGCAGTACCCACCTTTTCGGCCAATCAGCACACAACCCACTGCGCGCAAACACCCACGCAGTCCCTCGCAGTGCGCGCGGCTCAATTACCCTCGCAGCGTAGTACTCAATTACTCTCGCGGCGCAGTACTTAATTACGTAGAGCCGCGCGCACTTACACAGAGGGATCCTTCTAAGATAATTGGCCGAAAARGTRGGTACTGCCCGGATAGTAAAGTGACACTGCCCGGATAGCAAAACTCTTATTATTACAAATTTATATTAATTAGTTTAAATAGTTCTATACTATACTAAAGAAGTAGCTTTAGTTACTTTTACTAGTTAGTTTACTATAGTTAAGGGAGAGGTTATAAAAAAAACAGGTTTAGGGTTTTTTAATAACGCCCCTTCCCCTACTTCTAAAACGCCTAAGCTGCTTTTAAGTAGTTATAGTAAGTTTAGTTATTTTATAGTATCTTTTAAGTTTAGTTACTAACTTTACCCTAGTATAGCTAGAAGTATAGTAGTTTTTAATAGTAAGGGTATTTAGTCTAGGGCTTTTATTTATATTTAGTACGTTTATAGTATACTAACTAATAGAGACCCTATTATATATAATACTCTAATTAATAACTTAAAGTATTATTATGATAAGAATAAAAAGAAGCTTTATATTCCCTTTTTTTAAAATAACTTTATTTAGTATTAATAAAACGGGTTCTTTATTATAAAAACTATAGTTTAGTATAAAGATACTAAGTATTATATCTTTATAGCCCTTAATAATATAAAGGCTTAGTTTTTATTAATATTAATACTAAAGAGTAAAAGTAGTAATTAGGGGTATACTCCTTTAAAGAAGGAAAAAGAAAAGGCTTTAGCCTCTTTAATACTAACTTCTAGGGTTAAAATAACCTTTCTAAAGATAACTCTTTTAAAGCTATTTAAAGTAGCTATAGCTCTATAGACTTTTAAAAAAGTAGTTAGAGTAAATATTAAAGAGTATTTTTCTACTTATAATAAAAAGCCTTTATATTTAGTTATTACTTAAGTAAACCTTAATACTCTAGTTATAGTTAACTTAAACTAAAGTATAGTTTTTCTATTTTAATTTATATTAAATATATATAAAATACTTAATAGACTAAATATAAAGAAGTATAAGTTTATTTTAGTAGTAGTAGTATTACTTAAAGAGTTTTACTATCCGGGCATTATTACTTAGCTATTTAGGTATTCCCCTACTTTTTTAACTAATTAAGTTAATACATTTAGAGTTTTACTATCYGGGCATTATCACTTRRCTATCCGGGCATTCCCCCACTTTTTCAGCCAATTAGGTCAATACATTTAACCACATCGCGTAATACCTTGCTACGCACTTAATTATAGTTACTACACTTAATTATAGGTACTATACTTAATTATATACTATACTTAATTATAGTTACTATACTATACTTAATTATAGTCACTATACTTAATTATAGTTACTATACTACACTTAATTATAGTTACTATACTTAATTATAGTTACTATACTTAATTATAGTTACTATACTATACTTAATTATAGTTACTATACTGCGCTTAATTATAGTTATTGTACTTAATTATAGTTACTACACTGTGCTTAATTATATAGGCTGTGTAGTTAGGTTATAGATCCTATTAATTTAATTAGCTAAAAAAGTAGGAGAATGCCCGGATAGYYAAGTGATAATGCCCRGATAGTAAAACTCTACTTAAATCTAACTTAATATAAGTCTACTTTAGTAATAGTAATAATAATAGTAGTATAGGTTTATTTTAATAGTAGTATTAATAGTAGTAGTAGTATTTAGTTTAGTAGTAGTACTTAGTATAGTATAGTAGTAGCTTTTTTATAAGAGCTTTTTATACTTTTTAGTCTTTAAATTAAAAAGAATTAAATAAATATAGGTCTGAGGCTATATTTACCTTAAATACTCCTTTTACTTTTTATAATATATAACTTAATATTTTAGAAGTTTAAAAGTACTTTAAACTATTTAAACTTTAAATAGAAGAGTACTTTAGTAAGGTTATTAATAAGTATTTTATTAGTTAGTATATAGATAATTTAAACGACTTTTTAGTATACTTTTAGTAAAGTTATATATTTTATATATTAATATAGTAAAGCTGTATTAAGATGCGTTTTCTTTTTTTTACTATAAAGTATATAGTTTAATAATTATTATAGTAGATTTACTATATATTACTTAGTTCAAGTTTAAGGGTTTTAAAGAGTTTTTTAAAAGTAATTATTTTTTTATAGTATATTTAAAGCTAAGAAGCTTAGTTTTAGGTATTAAAGTTATTATAGTATTTTGCTTTGTCCTTAGTATCCCTAAGCGGCTACTTAACTATAAATACGTTACTAGTAGAGACTCTACTACTAAGGACCCCTCCCCCCTCCCCCTAACTAACAGCCTATATATTACGTATAGTTAGTACGCAAATTTACCTACTATAACGCAGCTACTATGGATTTAAAGTAATAGGAGTATTTAATTAATTTTAAAGTAAACTACTAATTACACTATTAACGCCTTTAAAACCACTAATACTGTTCTAGTAAACCGTCCCTCTAAACCTATTAAATCTAATCTAAACTATCTATTTACTTCCCTTAGCTATTACATCCCTCTATAACTAACGCGCTATTATTAGCCGCGTAGCTACAGCTAGTTTAGCTACTTAGCCCTACTATTATTAGTATCTATTTTAATAGTACCTTACTAAATATACTAATATTAACTACTTAGGGCTTTATAGCTCCAATAACTACGTTCTTTATTTAGTTAAAGTATTTATAGTAGTTATTAAATATTAGGACCTCTAGGATACTATTTATACTTTTATAGTAGTTAGTTATAGTAGTATCTATAGCTATACTATTACTACTTATTTAATAGTATATAAAGTTAAATATTATAATATATACTTTATTTATATATAAGTAGAACTTTTAGTTTTTAACTAAGTTAAGCTAATCTAAGCTACGTAAAATAGTAAGTTACGTAAGTTGTTTATAGTTACTTAGAATAATTAATACTATTAATATATTTATAAGCTCTAGGTACAGCTAGAGACTAGTAGGGATAAAGCTAGGTATTTTAGATATAGGTATATCTAGTACTATAGTAAATAATACTACTGTTAATGTGTTAAGGTGATAGATACGTCTAGTGTCTTTAGATTATTAAATGTGTGTATAGAAGACAGAGGAATTAACAAAAGCCTTGCTTGCAGTAGTGCCTTTTGATTAATTATAAACGCCACTAGGGCTTGTCAGACCCTACGCACAGCGTGATCCGAACAAAGGTTCGCAGAGGCGAAGGTTTGTTTTAATATATCAGTCGCGTTCGCCGCCTATTAGTAATAGTATTGTCGTTATCGCTGGTATGTTTACGTCCACGTCTGCCGCCACGGCTACTACTGCGCCGCGCTTTGTGGCATAAGAGTAGGCAGGCGGAAGTTATCGCGATGACTTTAGGCGTTATAGTTGCTAGAGGGGGTTAATATTAGTAACGTATCTTTTTTTTAAATAACCTTTACTTATTACCTTACTAAATATATATATGTATTATATTGTTGTATAAGTATACCTATATTATAAACAAGGAATTCACTAAGTAGTAGGCTTTTAACCTCTTATAAGTAAATATTCTAGTAAAGGGTATATAAAAAACCTAGTAGGAAAAATATATAGCTATTAAGTAGGGTAAATAGTAAAGGTTATATAGTAAAGGTAGGTTAAGTATAAGTTAGGGGATGCCTACTTACGTAAAGAGAGGTATATACACACTATATATAGCCTAGTAGGGACCGCCTACTTCTATTAGCTAGGAGTAGTACACGGACTACGTAGTGTAGTTAATTAAAGTCCCTAGGGGCCCTACCCTAGAAAAACTCTAATAGCTGTGCTGTATAGGTGTGCGATGTATAGTTAGGGTATAAAAACCCCTTAAGTAGCATAGGATTTAAACCTACTACCTCTACCTCTTACGAAGTAGGGTCAAGCAGACTCGTAACTACTAAGCTAACCGCCTTACCTTACTAAATATATGTATTTAACTAAAACGCATTTTTACTAAATTTTTTACTAGGAATATTCTTTATTTAGTAGATTTCTTTAATTACCTTACTATAAGTAGTACTATAAATATATTAAATATATAAATAGTATTCTACTTTATAGCTTTTTATTAAACGGAGATATTAAAAAGTAAAATAATATATTTTTAGAATAACTTTTATATTTTTTAATTATTTATAAATAAGGTATTTTTAGTAATTAATAGTACTTATACTTTTTTATCCCTTAAGTTACTTATGTTTTTTCATAGTATTTAGTACGGACATTTTAATAAGGGGTTTTAAAAAGAATATATTATAGCTATATATTTTTAAGTAGTATAATTAAATAGAAGTATCTAATAGAGTATATCTAGTAGCTTTAACCCCCTTTAGCTTTACTAAGTGGTCTTAAGTAGAGCTTAGTAGAGTGTATGTACCTTAACGATTCCGCTTACCTACTCTTCTAGTAATATCAATAATACTATCACTAATAAGTAGTGCTAAATAGTGCAACTGATATATTAAAATAAACCTTTACTTATACAAACGTTTAGCTAGATAATACTATATATAGAGCCTAACAAGCCCTAGTAGTGTTTACTATTAAAGAAAAAGGCACTACTATAAGTAAAGCCTTTGTTAATTCCTCTGTCTTTTATATACCTATATAAATAACAACCCTTAAAGCTAGAAGTACCCTATTAAGTAAACTACCTACTATAATATCTAAAAAAAGATCCCCACCCCGTCCGCCTAGCACTAGGATATATACTAAAATATAACTCTATGGATATTAACTAGCTATATAAGTTATAATAAGCACTTTATAGCTAAGGGGGTTAATATAATCGACTTAACCTATAACTAGTAGGAATTTTTTAATAATAATAAAATAAAGCTTACTATTACTAGAATCTACTATTATAAAACTACTAGTAATAGCCGCGATACCTAAATAACTATAAATAACTTATACTAGGGGAATTAAGTTAATATAAAAACCCTAAATACTAAGGATAACTATAAGTACTTTAACTAGCTAAAGGACGTAGTTACTAGAGTCTTATTAGTTTAAATAGCTACTTTAATAATACTTAATATTGGTATATTTAGTAAGGCCCGTGTAAATGTTAAGACGGATACTAATAATAGTAGAGCTAAGCGACTGAACTAGCTATAGCTGTGCGGTCTATAACGATAGTGTGTTGGTTATAGAGGGATATAACGGCTGAGGGAAGGGACGGTTTGGTTCGGATTAGATTTAATAGGTTTGGAGGGACGGTCTAGGGAGGTGTACGGAAGGCGTTAGTGGTTTTAGCGGTGTTGATAGCGTTAATAGCGTAATTAGTAGTTGAAATTAATTAAAAACACCTATTACTTTAAATCCGTAGAAGCTGCGTTATAATAAGTAAATTTAAATACCATAACGAAAAAGATTAACGAGGTGGGTGGCCGGACGGCTATTCCCTAGAGYACGTGGCCCGTGGGCCGTTAGTYACCCTAGAGGGGGTATCCCTTAAGTTACTATAGTGGGGTAAAAGGTAGTAAGTATAATATAGGTAATAAGTAACTTAATTTATAGTAATTTAGTATTTATAAAAAGGGTTTATTAGGAATTTTAAAAGAATAGTATAAGTAAAGGCTATATTAGAGTAGATTATATTTATAGTATATAGGATTAAATTATTTTTTTTTAAATATAGTTTTACTTTACTACTAATAGGGTATTTAGTATTTTTTTTAAGGGGGGTAAGTAGTAATAAAGTTAAAGGGTAGTAAGAGTCTATAAAACTAAACTTTTTTATTTGTTTTCTTATAACAGCTACTTTTACTAATAAAAATAGTTAAAACTTACATAGTAGATCGTTCTAAGTAGAATATAAACACTAAACTTTTTTATAATACGTTAAATATACTAATTATAAGTAAAATAGATCTTTTTTACTTTATAATTAAAAATAACTTAAATTTTAAAATACTACTTAACGGCTTTTTACTTTTTAAGTTTATACTTTACTTTAATACCCTTAATAATTTACTTTACTTTTATAGTATTATTTCTATAGTATATAAAAAGAAGATTATTAATATAAAAAAAGATAAGTATATAGTAGTTGTGGCTTTAAAAGAAGTGTAGGTCTTTATTAATTAGTATAAACCTAAGACTTTAAAGAGTTAAAAAAACTTCTTATACTAAAAAAGAGGAGTATCTCTAAGGCTATAAAGGGCGTAGTAAAGCTTAAAAAGCTTATTACTTTATTTAAAGCTTTTTAAAAGGTAGTAAACACCCCCTCTAGGGTRACTAACGGCCCACGGGCCACGTRCTCTAGGGAATAGCCGTCCGGCCACCCACCTCGTCGATCTTTTTTATCGTTAGTCAGTAAACGGCACTTGAATTTACTTACTATAACGCAGCTTTTATAGATTTAAAGTAATAGGTATTTTTAATTAATTTCGAAGTAGACTACTAATTACACTATTAACGCTACTAAAACCACTAACGCCTTCCTAGACCGTCCCTCCAAACCCATTAAATCCAAACTAAACCATTCCGTTACTTCCCTTAGCCGCGTAGCTATAGCTGGTTTAGCCGCTCCCTACTATTATTAGTATCCGTTTTAATTCTATTATATATAGGCCTCACTAAATATACTAATATTAGCCCCTTAGGGCTTTATAATACTAGTAGCTACGTCCTTTAGTTAGTTAAAGTATTTATAGTTATTTTTAAATTATAAGAAATTTATAGTAGTTCCGTTTTATAATCTATATATTATTATATTTACTTTAAGCTAATTTCTAGTAGTTTAATAGCTTAGAGTGCTAAATATAGTAAGGGATACTCTTATATTATCTAAAAAGTTATCTTAGTTAGGCGTTAAATTAGTATTAGGGCCTATACCTAGGCTAAAAAGGTAGTTATGGCCTTTATTATAATCTATTTTAATTTATATAGTAATAGAATAGCTATAGTATTTATCCTAGCTATAGGGGGAGTTAGTAAGTAACCTTCTATTAGACATTATAACTTTAAGGGTTATTGTTGTATATAGGTGTATAGAAGACGGGAGGAATTAATAAAGGCCTTACTTATAGTGCCTTTTTTTTTAATAGTAAACGCCACTAGGGCTCGTCAGGCCCTACGCGTGATCTAGCTAAAGGTTCGCATAAGTAAAGGTTTGTTTTGATATATTTAGCGCTGTCTATTAGTGATAGTATTATTGTTATTACTGTAGGAAGGGCAGGTAAGTGGAAGTGTTAAAAGCTAGAGGGGGTTAAAGCTACTGGATACACCCTATTAGATACTTCTATTTAATTATACTATTTGATAATGTATGGCTATAGTGTATTTTTTTTGGAATAACTTATAGAAATGTCTGGATAAGATAACTACTTAAAAAAAACATAAAAGGTAGTAAATAACTAGTGGGTTATTTAGTTCCCTTTTAGTATTTAAAAATATATTAATAATATTAAACTAATTAACTTTAAAATTAAATTATACTATAAGGACTATAGTGACTTTAAAAATATAAACTATAAGTATAGCTATATAGGTCTACTTAAGGGGATACTTTTTTTAAAGATCCCTATAGACGTAAAGCTTTACTTTATAGTACTAGAGGTATTTGTTTTTATTAAGTTTATATATAAATACCTACTTAAGCGGGATTAACTTTACTTTAGCTTTATAGAAGTCTATAACCTTTTATACCCTTATTTTTTAAGTTTAAATACTTTATTATTTACTACTTTATAAAAGTAGCTTTTTAGCTTTAGTAGTAATAAGTAAATACTTTAGTAAGTAGTTAAAGCTTTACTAAGTTAGTTTAAATAGACTTTTATTTTTAATATAGTAAACTTAACTTACTTTACTTTATTAATTAAAGTAAAGATAATATAGTAGTAGATATAGTGTTTTTAAGTTACTTTTTTTACAGTATAGTTATAATTTAGTATATGTATATTAAAAAAGGTATTTTAGTTATATTTAGTATTAAGGAATATAAAGTAGTTATAAAAGTATAGTAATTTTTATAGCTTTACTTTAGGTTAACTTAAATCTTTATAGTTATATATTTACTTCAATTCCTTTAAAGGGCTACTTAGCTTTTTTATATTTATATATAGGTTTATTAGGGGAGGAGGTAAATTACCTTTTTAAAGTAAAAGAGATTTAACTTTTATATTTAGTTTTTATAGGGCTTTAGTATTAGTTACTCTAACGATTTTATCTTTAAATGTTTTATAAAAAAAGTTAATTTTTAGAGTAAAGAGTAAGTTAAGGGACGATAGTAGTTTATTAGTTTAATATATACTAGTAAGGAGTATAGGGCTTTTTACTTTCTATATATAGCCTTACGTCTCTTTAGGTACTAGTATAGAGTCTAGGGTTAATAGTTACTTTTTATACTAGTTAAATAGCTTTAGTAGGGCTTTTAAAATACTTTTATTAGGATTTTTAGTTACTAGGGTAAGTATTAGTAAAGATAGCTTTTTTTTATTATATATTAATAGAGTATTAGTTATTTTAAGGATACTTAGGACTTAAAGCTTAGTATTAAGGGAGGAGATAGGCTTTTGAATAGGTTTAACTATAGTATAGGCTATTTTGCCTTACTTTACTACTTTTCTGTTTAGTTTTAGTAAAACTTTGTTTTATTAAAGGTTATATTATGTATAATAATAACTTATTTAAGTAAGGGTACTTAAATTTAATAGAGATTATAGGTACTTAGAATATAACTTATAAGGTATTTAATATATACTTTTACTTTTACTTTAAAGTTGTGTTTTTTTTAATTTACTTTACGGTTTCTTTAAGGTAGTATACTTTATAACTATATATGTATATCTAGCTTTAGTAAGGGTAAAGGTTATATATTAAAAGGGCTTAGTAAAAGGGGTTTTACTAGTAAAAGTGCTAGTAGAACTAGGCCTTTCTAACTTAGATTAGTAAAACCTATGTGTTTTACTTAAAAGGACTTATATTATAAAAAAAGGCTATAGCTATATTTACTTTAAGTATTACTATCTAGGTGGTACTTTCTAACTATTTAGGCAGTACTCTACTTTTTAGGCTAATAGGATTAATAGGATCTAAATATACTAGAAAATGGTATATTATATAATTACTTAATATTTAATTTAATTGCGTTTTTATTATAGTAAATACTATATCTTAATATAACAAGCTTACTATTTTTAATTAAGTTTTGCTATTGGGGCCCTATTAAGTAGCTATTAGGGCCCTCCCCTACTTTTTAGGCTAATTAGGTTAATAGGATCTCGCTGTACTATACCTATAGATCTTTCACTGCACACTGCGTAGCGAAAAAAACCTCTCCTTAACACAATATTTATCCACTACCATAATGGATTTTACTAGTAATAAGGGCACGTTACCCGCGCCTTAGTATGAGGCTATTCCTAACCCTCTAAAAAGTAGCATTAATAGTGAGCTAGCTAAGACTATTTAAGCCCTTTAAAACTATTTTAATAAAACCTATACCCGCCTATATAGCTTTATAATTATTTATAAAAATAACAGTAATCCCTATAACAGTAAATATACTTAGTTTAAGTTTAAATATAACTACAACACCCTTAGGACTATAAAGAGCATTAACCTATATAAAATAACTACTAGTAAGTAGGGCTGCCCCTAGTACAGACTTACTACTACTTACACTAGTAATAATTAGCACTAAACATAAGTAATTAAGCATAGAGAGTATAACTATAGCCCATCTCTTAATCCTTTTATTTATCTAATCTACTATAAACTTACTAAAACTTAATACAACTTTATTAAATCCCTCTCTTATTATAAAGCTATTAAGCCACGTAAAGTTAGCTTTATTATACGTAACTAAACCTATAGTAATGCGTTTTTTATATAGAAGGATATTAATAATATAAAATAAAAGGTGCGTTATAAGAACTTTAATAGCTAAATACCTATATAGGTAATATTTACTTATATTTAGTTCTAGGGCTTTAAATATTATGTTAAGTAGTTTACTATAGACCCTAATATACTTAAAGGACTATTATAAACTTACTTATAGTATAAAAAGATATAGGTACACTTCTTAGAGGTTCTTAGTATTAATAATACATACTAAACTAACTAATATAAAATACCCTTTAACCCCCTCTAGGGTGACTAATGGCCCACGGGCCACGTGCTCTAGGGAACCGTCCAGCTACCTACCTCGTCGATCTTTTTTATTGTTAACGGCACTCGAATTCACTTGCTGTAACGCAGCTTCTACGGATTTAAAGTAATAGGTGTTTTTAATTAATTTCGAAGTAGACTACTAATTACGCTGTTAACACCGCTAAAACCACTAATGCCTTCCGTACGCCTCCCTAGTAGACCGTCCCTCCGAACCTATTGAATCTAAACTAAACCGTCCTGTTGCTTCCCTTGGCCGTCGTATCCCTCCGCGACCGACGCGCCGTCGCCACGCAGCTACGGCTGGTTCAGCCGCTCCCTGCCATCGTCAGCATCCGTCTCAACATTCACGTAGGCCTTGCCGAATATACCGATATTAGTAGCCCCTTAGGGCTTTATAATACTAGTAGCTGCGTCCTTTAGTTAGTTAAAGTATTTGTAGTTATCTTTAGACCGTAGGAAATTTATAGTAGTTCTGTTTTATAATCTACGTATTATTACGTTTACTTTAAGTTAATTTTTAGTAGTTTAATAGCTTAGGGCACTAAATATAGTAAGGGACACCCTTATATTATTTAGGAAGTTATCCTAGTTAAGTATTAAATCAGTATTAAAGCCTATACTTAGGCTAAAAAGGTAGTTACGGCCTCTATTATAGTCTGTTTTAATCTATATAGCGATAGAATAGTATTTGTCCTAGCTATAGGGGGAGTTAGTAGGTAACCTTTTATTAGATATTGTGGGTTATTGTTGTGTATGTGTAGAAGATGGGAGGAATTGATAAAGGCCTTGCTTATAGTAGTGCCTTTTTTTTCGATAGTGAACGCCACTAGGGCTTGTTAGGCCCTACGCGTAGTGTGATCCGGCTGAAGGTTTGTATAAGTAAAGGTTTGTTTCGATATGTTTAGTGCCGCCTATCGGTAATAGTATTGTTATTATTGCTGGAAGGGCAGGTAAGTGGAAGCGTTAAGGTACGTATACTCTACTAAGCTCTACTTAAAACTACTTAATAGAGCTAAAGGGGGTTAAAACTACTAGATACACCTTATTAGATACTTCTATTTAAGTATACTATTTAATAATACATAGCTATAGTACATTCTTTTTAAAACAACTTATAAAAATATCCAAACGAGACAACTACTTAAAAAAAACACAAATAAAATACCCTTCTTCTAAGTCACCAGCACTACTAATATTAAGTCACTATATAACTACGCGTTTAGCTTTATTTATACTAAGTATAGTAAGGGCTATAAGTAGCTAATTAAGAGTCTTAACTTAATTTATAAAGAGATTAGTACTATAGCGCTGTATATAGCTATTACTAACTTTAAAAATACCCTTTATTTTACTTTTATTACTATAATCCCTAGTATCTAGCTTTAACTTTATATTTATTATATTAATACTAACGTTAACTTTAATACTAAGTATAAGTAGAAAAATACTAGTTGCCTAGCTAATAATAAGCTTAAAGTTAGTTAGGATAAAGAAGCTACTAAAGCCGCTATTAAAGTTAAAAAAATAGTCCGGGCCCGCCTCTTTACTAAGCTCTATAATCTAACTATTACTAACCTAAATAAACTAACTTAAGTAAATAAAACCTTTTTATTAAACCGCCTTAATAACTTAAAAGTTAAGTATAGTCCTAATAGCTTTATATAGCTCTAAGCTTACGTTATCTATACTAATACTATTAATAACTTTAATACTATTTTTAATTAACTTTAAAAAAGGTTTAAGAATAAGTCTAATATTTTAAACTATATTAACTATACCTACTTACCCGTTAAAAAGTAGTAAGTATAGTACTTTATTATAGAGTATTAAAACTATAATGTATATATTAACTCTTTTATAAAAATATTTTATAAGGACCTTAAGTCTTATATTGTTTATTTATGTGTTTAATGTATTTATAGTACTGCTTGTAGTAAGGTAAATAAATAAATCCACTAAATAAAAAATATTCCTAGTAAAAAATTTAGTAAAAATACGTTTTAGTTAAACGTATATATCTAGTAAGGTAATGGGTAAAGGTTATTTAAAAAAAAGATACGTTGCTAATGTTGACCCTCTCTAGCTGTACCAACTATGACGCCCGAAGTCATCGCCTAGAGGGCAATACTGCACTTATAATAACTTCCACCTACCTGCTCTTGCGCCACAAAGCGCGGCGCGGTGGCAGCTACAGCAATAACGACAATGCTATTACCGATAGGCGGCACTGAACGGCGCAACTGACATATCAAAACAAACCTTCGCTTATATAAACCTTCGGCCGGATCATACGTAGGGCCTAACAAGCCCTAGTGGCGTTCACAATCGAAGAAAAAGGCACTGCTATAAGCAAGGCCTTCGTTAATTCCTCCCGTCTTCTATATTTGTATTTAATAATTACAATAAGTTTAATATAGCCCAATAACTATATAATACCTAAGGGCTTAAGCCTCTTAACTACAGCTTTTAAAAACTTCTTTAAAGCTAGCTAAGCTACTAAAAATATAGGCCTTAGTAGCCTTAATAGTAGTACTAACTTTATAAACCTTTTACCTAAAACATAAGTAGCTATTACTAAGTTTAAATACTACTTACTACTAAAGAACTACCTAAATCTATAAATCCAGCCCTTATATAATTAACTATACTAGCTACTAATTAAAGATACAGTAGAAGAGGTTAGAGTGTGGGTACGTTACTTAGAAGCCCTAGCTTAGTATAGTAGTGTAATAGGTACTACTACTATAGTTATTAAAGCCCTTAATAGTATAAAAGAAGCTAGGAATTAGTATATAGCCCAAGGCTTAAATATCAAGACGTATACTAATAAAGGCAGGGCGGATCCTTTAAATAAAGTCAACTAGCCGTAGTAACGCGGCTAAGGGAAGTAGAGGGACGGTTTAGATTAGATCCAATAGGTTTAGAGGGACGGTTTAGGACGGTATTAGTAGTTTTAGAGGCGTTGGCGGCGTAATTAGTAGTCTACTTTAAAATTAATTAAATATTCTTATTACTTTAAATCTATAGTAGCTGCGTTATAGTAGGTGAATTCGCGTGCTAACTGTTGCTATATGTGACGTATAGGCTATTAGTTAGGGGGAGGGGGGAGGGGTCCTTAGCGGTAGGGTCTTTACTAGCAACGCATCTATAGTCAAGTAGCCGCTTGGGGATACTAAGGACCCTATATTATTTATAGTACTATAAATATCCTTAGTATAGTTAATATAGTTAAGAAGATACTTAAAAATAAAGAGAGGAACTATATTATTTACTATACTATAATAAAGGCAAGGGTTTATTAAAAATACCTTTAGTAAAAGTATTAGTTTAGAGATATACCTAAGTAGGTAGGATACTATAGTCTTAATTTTATAGTATATTAGCACTATATTACCTTAACTATAATAGCCTTAAAAGCTAATAAGAACCTAGAAAACCTAGGACCTTATAGTAGCTACTTTACTTATTAATTTAAGCTCCCTTATACTTACTAGATCCTTAAGATTATAAAGACGGAAGGCCTTATAGTCACTAAGTATAAATACTACCCGTATTAGTAGYTAAWTTARCTACTAAATATAAATAATATACTACTAAAGATCTATAACCTAGAGCTCGTCAAGACTCTTTATAACCGCCCTTATAAGTTAGCTTTAGTAGCAGCTACTTATAACGTAGCCTTGTTGTTAGCTATACCCTTTAGTAGTACTATAATACCCTTAAACTAGGCTAAGTAGCCTAAGAAGCCTAAAAAGGTAAAGAATCTAGTACTATAGCTTATTAAGGTAAGTATTCGTTATAACTAGTTGCATTTTAAGTATAGCTTTAATAACAAGCTCTTATAGTAGCCTTAGTTAACCTAGGAGTATATTATAGTAAGTAGAAGTAGTAATAAAGAAGCGCTAGTACTAAAGAGGGTCTAGTATAGTGGGCGGAAGGCCGGGAGTAGCTCGGAGCTACTAGTATCTATAGTACTAACTATACTATACTAAGATTAATTAATTTAGGGGTAAAAGGGGCTATAATTAATTAAAAAGCATAAGTTTATTACACCGAAATACATTAATTATAGTAATAAAAACGTAATTAAATTAAATATTGAGTAATTACGTAATATGCCGTTTTTTAGTGTATTTAAGCTAGTTAACTTAATTAGCCCGAAAAGTGGGGGAGGGCCCTAATAGCTACTTAATAGGGCCCTAATAATAAAACTCTTTTAATTAGTTAATTATAGCCCCTTTTACCCCTAAATTAATTAATCCTAACTAAGTAAAGTTAGTACTATAAATACTAGTGGCTTTAATTTATCTACTCCCTTTTATATACTATACTAGGACCACTTTAGTACTAGTAGTCCTCCTACTATAATATATTCCTACGTTAATTAACTACTACTACTACTAAGTATAGGTATTAACTATAAAAGCTTATTATTAGAGTACTTAAAGGCTAAATAATTATAATAGATACTCGGCTTAACTAGCTATAGCGCTGGATTTTTTACTTTTTTTAGCTTTTTTAGCTACTTTAGCTTTTTAGTACTACTTTATAGTACTATACTCTTTTAGGGCCAACCACGTAGTATTTTAACTAATAGTAGGTTTTTAATATAAAAGAGGGTATTATTAAAGTTAAGTAGTTAGTATAGATACTAACGCGGGTAGTACTTATACTTAGTAACCTTTTTATTAGCCTTTATAAGCTTAAGGATATAGTAAATATAGAGTAGTTTAAACTAGTTAGTAAAGTAGCTATAGTAAGGTCCTAGATTATTAGGCTTAAAAACTACCTTTAAGGGTATTACTATTATTATAATTTAGTACTACTATACTATAAAGTTAAGAATAAAGTAGTTTATATACTTTGGTGTATCTCTAAGCTAATTCTCCTATAGTAAGTAGTTTCTTTAAGTACGTGCCTTTATTACTGCTATACGCGTTAAGTAGTTCCTTTATTTATTCTAAAGTATTTCCTTAACTAAGTTAATAATACCTAGTAAATTAGTAGTACTATTAATAATATATAACTTAAGGTCCTTATAAGACGTTTTTATAAGTAAGTTAGTTTAAACCCTAAAGTTAACGTTATAGTTAATATAATACTATACTTACTACTCCTTAATAAAGAAGTAGGTTTTATTAATATAGTTAAAGATAACTATAAGATTATATAAAAGAATTTTAGGACTAATATAGTACTAATATAGTAGTTATACTATTAGTACCACTAAATGTACTAATATACTACTAAAAGTAGTAAAACATACTCCTTAGTATAAAAGTTACCCTTTAATACTAAAAGACCTTAATACGTACTAAAGCTGTAAAAAACACTTATAACAGTAATAACTTTATAACTATAAGAGTTAAGAGGATAATTTCTGGTGTATTAGTACTATAATATAGTAATACATACTATATATACATACTTATCTATATACTAATACCTAGTAATTAAATATAGCTATTAGTAGAATTGTATAAATCTAAAAGCTCTAATTCGATCTAAATATTAACTTAAGTAATATTACTAAATATAGTAATATATGCGATTAGGTAGTATAGAAAAGTATAATAGTCGTATAATAACCCTATTATAGGACTAGTATATAGATATTAAAAGTATATTACTCTAACAGTAATTAAGTTTAAGTTAAAAACAGTTACTAAGTTTACTTTTAACTAAAACAGTTGGTTAACTATAAGCGGGTTTTATACTAAAACCCTATTATACTAGTAAAACACGGCTATTATAGATCTAAATACTAGTATAAACCCTAATTATAAGTAAAATACGGGTAGGTTAAAATCCGGTTTTACTATAAACCCTATTTATTAGTAAATTAAACTAAAGGTTTAATTAAAGTAAAATAATAAAACACGGCTAGGGTAAAAGCTGGTTTTAAGTAAAATAAGGCTGTAAAACAGGGCTATTAGATCTACGTAATAGTAAAAGTAAGTAAATAGATCTTATTAAGGAATCTATTTATAAGGGAAAATCTTCTATATATTTAGAGGGAATCCTCTACCTTATGGATTTTAGAGACCTACTATTAAGCAAGCAAATCAACTAATACTACTATAGTTACTACTATAAAATACCCTTATGTACTGCGTTTTTTATACTCTTTTTCGTCACCCTACTAATATAGATAAGCCGGTCTTATCTGTATTATATTCTGAAAAATCCATTGAAAATCTTAAAGATTTTATTTATAATCTTATAATAACTTATTAGTTTTAAAACTTACACTTAAGCTACTTYRAAGTAGCTTTAAAGTTTAAGTTTTACTAGCCGGGCAGTATCGTTTGGCTGGCTGGGCAGTATCTCCACCTTTCTGGCTAATAGGATTATATATATCAATTACAGCCCAATTCGCAGCACAAGTGCCACAGTTACGCGTAATTACTACAGTCGCGCACAATTACTACAGTCACACGCAATTACTATAGTCGCGCGTAATTACTACAGTTGCGCGTAATTACTACGGTTGTGTATAATTACTACAGTTGCGCGTTATTACTATAGTTACGTGTAATTACTATAGTAGTACGTAATTATAACACTGGTTGTGTGTGTTATAGTGTGTTTCCTATTAGGCTAATAGGAAGGCTTAGAATAGGTGGAAGTAGAGACACTGCCCGGCTAGCTAAACGATACTGCCCGGCTAGTAGAACTCTAAAGTTTTTAATAGTATTACTATAAATAATATAAGCCTATAGTTTATAAACGCCCTTATAGTTATACTTAATAACAAGGTTATTAAGCTAACTAGATAAGAGGGTCTTATTAACGCGGGTAAGCTTATTAAAGCTAAAGAAGCTTAAATTATAAAGGGTAGTCTTTAAGGCATCCTTTTCCTTATCCCTACTAACTTTATACTTATCCTTAGTAGGGCCGCCGGCCCTAACCCACTTATACTTAGCGTTAACCTTAATATTAATATTAATATAATAAGTATATAAGTAAAGCTTTATATTAGGGATTATAGTAATAATAGTACTATAAAGAGTATCTTCATAGTTAGTAGTAGTTATATAAAGAGCCCTAGTGCTAATCTCTTTATATAAAGAGTTAAAGTTTTTAATTAGGAAGTTATAATTATTATAGCACTCTATATTAATAAAGTTAAATATATAGTTAAAAAGAAAGTTAATATTTATTGTTTTAGTAACTTAAAAAAAGGGTATTTTAAAGTAGTTTATTTAGTACGTATTATCTATACTAAGGACCTTAGGGAACTACCTCTATATCGTTTTATACTAAGGATAGGTTTAAATAATACCTTTAGGGATATTAGGGTCTAAAGCTAACTACTTAACTTAATACTTAAGGCCTAAGTTAATAAGGTAGTAGAAGAGGGCCTAAGTAAGTATATAGCTAGTAAGTAATTTAATACACGCCTTTTAACGTACGTTATTAATATCTTTTTATATAAAGTTAGTTATATTATGACTTAATACAGTTTACTTAACTATAGTACTAATCTTATATAGCTTAATAGTATTATAAGTAAAAAGGTTATATACTAAATTATACTAAGTATTAGTAAAATATTAATACGTTAAGTAAATAAAGAAGTTAAAAGACGGGGGGTAGTTATAAGTCTTGTGACTTTTTTTAACCTTTTATATTTATTTATAACTATTAGCCTTTATAGTACTAGTAATACTTTATTAAGTATAGTTAAGTTTAAAAGTTATAGTTTTTTAGAGGTTAATAGTTTTAATTTAATATATAGTATTATAATTATAGTAAAGGGACTATTATATAAGTATACTACTTTTATTTTTATTAAAGCCCTATTTATAAATAATTATAAAGCTATAGTTATATATAAAGGTATTTAAATAATTCTAGAGTTTATTAATAATATTAAAGAGTATACTATTCTATAGAGGGTTTAGAATAGCTTTATCTTTATTACTASTAGTACTAGTAGTATATAGAATTATTATATTAGCTATAAAGGTAGTAGTAATACTAACTATAAGTTAAAGAAGAAGAAAGTAGTAGAGAGGCGCTAGTAGGGAAAAAATATAAGCGGAAGGATCCTATTAATTCTATTAGCCTAAAAAGTAGAGTACTACTTAGATAGCTAAAAGGTACTGCCCGGATAGTAATACTCTTTACTTAAACTTATAAAATAAGGGAAAAGCTAGATACTTTAAGTATTTTAATAACTTAAAGTATTATTCTTTATTTAGTATACTTACTTTCTTTATTTAGTTCTGTTATATATAATAAAGTTGTTTTAATTTTAATTTTTCTTAGTGCCTATTATTAGTACTTAGTATAGTTGTGTATTATAATTACTATGTACTTAATATTTTAATAGATTTTATAAATAGATACGCTGCGCTACTTTACTACTTAGTACTTAAATATCTTTAGTATATAAAAGATAAATTTGTATTACTTATTAATATAGAAGAAAGTAAAGAAGTAGTTAGTATACTTATTTTTAATAACTATAGATTAATAGCTTTAATTATACTCTTCAGGGTAGTTAAAGAGATTTTAGTAAATTCATTTATATAGCTTTATAGTGTGACTTTTAAAGATTTATTTTAACATTACTTAAGTAGTATAGGTTGTTGTGTAATACTTGTACTAAAGGTGTGTTAGGCCTTTAAGTCTTACCCCCTAAGTATTATATAGGAAATAGCTAAGTACCTTAGGTCCTAGGTAACTAAATTAAAGATACTATATAAGGGGATTATTACTTTAGTTTTCTACTTAATAGTAGGACTTTTAAAAGGCTATAGTTAATATAGTTATATTAATAGTAGTAGTAAAGTTAATAGGGATATGCGGGGATATAGAGTAGAAAGAAGTGGTTTTGTATTTAAAAAAAATAATGTTTATTTTCTTTTTAGTTTTTTAACTATAAGACTTTTTTTAGTATTATTTATGTAGAGTAAGGCGTTAAAACTAGTATACTAAGTATCCGCTTTTTATAAAAGTACTTTAAAGATAATATTTATATAGAAGTTTTTTATATATATAATGTTTATTAGTATAAGGTTAAGGGTATTTAGTTTATTAGGGCTATTAAGTACGTTTTTTATAATCCTTATACTAACTACTAAAATAGAGTATAAAGTGGTTTTTAATTTAATATATACCTCCTTATTAAGGGCCTTAATAGAGTCTTTTTTAAAGAAAAAGAGGTTATTAACGAGATAGGTTACGCTATAGTTATTAAATACTATATATACGTTTAGAGTATAAGGAGTAGTTAGGGGAGTAGAGAAGATGTTACTAATGTATGTAGGTAAAGCGGGGGTCCTTAGGGCCTTTTGAACTAACTAATTACTAATTATAACTATAACTTAATATATTTTAAAAAGAGTTAATTTAGAAGTGGCTTTAGTGTTTAAGGTATTTACTTTTTTACACTCTTTTTTTTTTAGTTAGGGAATTAAGTTTAGCTTTATAGATAGGGTAAGTTAATTTAAATTTAGGTAGTATAAATAAGCTTTTCTAAAAGGTCTTAGTACTTCTTTAAGTTAAGCTATTTTTAAATTTCTTTAGTATCTATAGTAAAAACTTTAATATAGGAATAGTTACTTTATTTAAAAACTATAAAGTAAATATATATATGGTTAATTAGTAGTTAACTATACTTTTTATTATAAATATACTAAATCCCTTTAAACTTAATATTAAAGGATTAAGGGGTTTTAGAAATTATAGTATTAAAGTAGTTTATAAAAGTTAAAAAAATACTAAACGATTTACTTTTAAACTTTAAAAGTAAGTCTTTATAAAAAAGGTTTTTAAGTATAGATATATAGTTTTTAATTAAAATTTAAGTCTAGTTAAGTCTTTCTTTTATAATGACTTACTTATATTTATCCTATACTTAATTTAAGGTAATTCTTTATTTAATAGTAGTAAAGAAGTTTTAAACTATAAGTAGTTTTATTTGTGTTTTTTATAGTCTTATACAGACATTTTAATAAGGGGTTCTAAAAAGAATACATTATAGCTATATATTTTTAAGTAGTGTAATTAAATAAAAGTATCTAATAGGGTATATTTAATAGCTTTAACCCCCTCTAGCTTAAGTAGTCTTAAGTAGAGCTTAGTAGGGTGTACGTACCTTAACACTTCTACTTATCTACTCTTTTTATAGTAATAATAATAATACTATTACTAATAAGTAGCACTAAACGGTGTAACTAATATATTAAAATAAACCTTTACTTATGTGAACCTTCGGCCGGATTATACTACGGGCGCTGTGACGTACCGTAGGGCCTAACGAGCCCTAGTAGCGTTTACTATTAAAGAAAAAGGCACTACTACTACAAGCGAGGCCTTCGTTAATTCCTCCCGTCTTCTACACACCTACACACAATAACAAATAAGTAGTTTTATAATATTTAAAGAGTTTTGCTAGCCGGGTAGTGTCTACTAACTGCCCGGGTAGTGTCCCCACTTATCCCAGTTTCAAGCCTTTCTATTAGCCCTATAATTAACGCACTATAACTAGTGTTATTAACGCACTATAACCTACGTAATTAACGCACTACAACCGGTATAATTAACACTTTCCTACTAGTATAAGTATAATTTACGCACTATAACTAAAGAAATTAAAATACTAGACTTTATATATAATAATGGGTATAATTAAAGTACTGTATTTACGACGCTATAACTATAGTAATTATACTATAACTGTAGGAATTATGCTATAACTATAGTAATTACGCTGTAACTGTAGTATTTGCGCTACGACTGTGGCATTTGTGCTATGGCATTTGTACTGTGACCAATATATATAATCCTATTAGCTAAAAAGGGGGAGACACTGCCCGGGCAGCTAAACAACACTGCCCAACTAGCAGAACTCTATTTAAAAGCTTATATTAAGTTACTTAGAAGTAAATTACTTAAAACCCTTATAGCTAAGTACTAAGTACAATACTAGTATTTACTCTTTAAAGTATTACTTAGTACTTTTATTAAATTATAGTAAAGAGGCTTATATTACTTAAGGAGTTCTTAGTATAAAGGACTTAAAATAGACTTTAAAGTAGAGTTTTACTATCCGGGAGGTACCCCACTTATCTAACTAGAAGGATTAATTAGATTAATTGTAACGGCTTAATTACAACGGTCGCAACGGCTTAATTATAACCGTTACAACGACTTAAATCCAGTACTTTACTTACAGCATAAATTATATAGTAATTACAGTACCCCAATTACGACGGTTGTAATAGCTTAATTATAATAGTTGCGACGGCTTAAATCTAGTACTTTAATTATAGCACAAATTACATAGTAATTACAGTACCCTAATTACAACGGTCGCAATGGCTTAATTATAATAGTTATAATAGCTTAATTATAACGGTCGCGATAGCTTAATTACGCTAATGGGTATAAGCTTACCTAGCTAATTAGATAGCTAGGAAGTAGGATAAGTAGGGTACCTCCCGGATAGTTAGAAAGTACCTCCCGGATAGCAAAACTCTTAAAGTATTATATCTCTTTATTTAAAGAGTTTTACTATCTAGGCAGTATTACTTAACTAGCTAGGTAGTACTTACTTTTCTAAGCTAATTAAGTTAATAGAATTAAAGATACTAAAAAACGGTATATTACATAATTACTTAATATTTAATTTAATTACGTTTTTATTACAGCTATAGTCTTTTTCTAGTATAATAAACTTTTTAGCTAATTATAGCCCCTTTTACTTTTAAATTAATTAATCTTAGTATAGTACGGCCGGCGCTATAGATACTAGCGGCTCTAAGCTACCCCCGGCCTTCTACGCGCCGTACTGGGCTCTTTTTAGTACTAATAGCGCTCCTCTTACTATAATATATTCCTATATTAACTAATTACTACTAGTAACTAGCTATAAAAACTTATTATTAAAGTACTTAGAGGCTAAATAATTATAATAAATACTTAACTTAATGGGCTGTAGTACTAGATTCTTAGTCTTTTTTAGTTTTTTTAACTTAGGGTTACTTAAGGATATTTCTAGAGTACTTTTTAAAAGTATTATAACTAACTTTTAAAGATAGCTATAAAGAGACTTAATAACCTTAGAGTTATAGATTTTTAGTAGTATATTGTCTATATCTAGTAGTTAAATCAACTACTAGTATAAGTAGTATTTATACTTTATAACTATAAAGCCTTTTGTCCTTATAATCTTAAGGATATAGTAGGTATAGAGTAGCTTAAACTAGTTAGTAAAGTAGCTACTATAAGGACCTAAGCTTTTTAGATTTTTATTACCCTTTAAGGGTATTGTAGTTAGTATAATATAGTATTAATAGGCTATAAGATTTACTATTAAGTATTCTATATACTTAAGAGTATTTTTGAACTAATTCTCTTATTAAAGGTATTTCTAATAAACCCTTACTTCTATTATAGTACTTTAAATAGTATAGTTCCTTTCTTTATTCTTAAGTATCCTTTTTATAGTATTAGCTATACTAAAGTAATTTATATTACTATAAATAATATAAAACTTAAGGTCTTTATAAAACGTCTTTATAAGTAAGTTAGTTTATAGACTATAGTTTTAATACTTAGTAATAAAGTACTATACTTACTACTCCTTAATAAGGAAGTAAGTATAGTTAATATAGCTTAAAACGTTAGTCTTTACTTTAAACTCTTTTTAGAAGTACTTAAGGGTAGTATTAAAGTTATTAATAGTATTTATATATACTATATAAGGCTAGAGTTATATAAAGCCCTTAGGTCCTTAGCATCCTCAAGCAGCTACTTAACTATAGATGCGTTACTAGTAGAGACCCTACTACTAAGG